>LFMI01000660.1:22325-38127 GCA_001050175.1 Trichoderma parareesei | reverse complement strand
TTTTTTTTTTTTTCTTTAGTGGTTGTCTTTCTTGGTTCCCGCCTTTTCCATATTTATACAATTCTTCATCAATCATCATTTCTGCTCCTTGGCAGCGGCCTTATGCTCAGCCTCGACGGCCTTGATCTGCTCCAGCTCAGCGTCGACCATCTCGCCGGCGGGCTTCTGCTCGAGGCCGCTCTCGGCGGCTGACATCTGCCGCTCCTCCTTCTCGTCAATGTCATCGACATCGCGGGGAGTAGCAAAGCCGGTTGTCTGGCTCTCCTTGTTCTGCAGCTCCTCTTCCTCAATGAGTTCCTGTTGCTCCTTGAGAACCTCGAGACGCTGCTTGTTGGTGGCGGCGCCCTCGGCATTGTGCACCTCGAGCTCGATCTCGTGGAACAGCTCCTCGGGGATGGAGGACAAGACGCCAACAAGGGCATCAATCTGGCTGGAGCTCTCGGCAGATCCTTGGCCGTACATGTAAGCGTTGCTCAGGACCAGCAGGGTAGAGGGAATGCCCTCCTTAAGACGCAGGTCGAGCCATGTCTGCAGGTCGGCCCTCATCTTGGCCGGGGACACGCTGTGGGTGCGAATACCGCGGGCGGCACATGCGAGCTGCAGTTCGGCAACGGTCAGGCTGTCCACGCCCTCAAAGGCAATGGCCTTGTCGTCGCGCTTGATCTGGCGCATGCGGTGGCGGATCTGGTATCGCAGCATCGAGTCGGTGCCAAAGGTGTTGAGGCCCATGTATCGGCACATGGACACCAGCTGAGGGCGCGACAGGTTGTCCAGGGTCATGTCGTCTCGGAAGATCTTGCACACCTTGATGACGTCCTGCTCGGTGGGCGCCTCGCCAGTCGATCTCACCTTGCGGAAGAAGTTGGCGAATTCCTCCTTCTGGGCTGTCGCCTGGCTCAGGGGAAGGCCAGTCTCCTTGAGCGTCTGCTGGATGAAGGCGCTGACCTCCTTCCTGGTAGAACGCAAGAGAGTGGCCTTGGCCTCCTTGGACTTTTGCCCCTCAAAGGTGCTGGGAAGCATGTTGGGGAAGAGCTTCAGGGCCAAGGGAAGCAGAGCCTCGCCCAGGGGGACGATGATGAAGATGGAGAAGGGGACGAGTCGGCCAAGATCCTGGACGGTGCGCCGGAGCTGCTTGCTTTCTCTGCGGGTGAGCTCGTAGCCGGCGGCCATCTTGAGGGCTAGCCTCCAGCTGATGCGGATCTCTGTAGCCAGCAGCTTGGTTCCGTCCCAGTAGTGTTGAGCCTCCTTCTTGACCTTTTGCCAGACCGTTAGTTTGGTCTCCTCCTCCTTCTTTTTCGCAAGCTCCTTTTGGCTTGAGACGCCGTCCTTCTTAGCGGCGAGTTCGGTCAGCGATGCATCGTCGGCGGCCTTGTCGGACTGCGCAGCGGCCGCATTTGCCGATCCGTCTTTCGCAGCTGCGTCTGCATCCGACTTCTTTGTAGCGCTCGAGGAGTCCTTTGGTAGCGGCTTCTTAGCCTGCTCGGCGTTGAATCCAGGAGGCGGCCCAGACGGCGCATCTGGTCGATGAGGCTCGGTTCCCAGCTGGCGCAAGGGGACCAGCAGGGCCAAGGCGGGGATCTGGGTTTGTCGGGCGATATGCCTGGTCATGAGAGCCGGCGAGACACCTCTGGATAGGTTTCTGGCTGCGAGCAGGTGTCAGCGACCACGGCAATCTGTAAGGGGGGGCTCTCTCCGATCAATCTCACCTTGTCCCAGCAAGGGGTTGCGAGCCACTGCCCTGCGGGCAAGGCTGGATGTAGCGCTCATTGCGAGCAGATGTGAAAATTACAGTCTGATGCAGAAAGAAGAGTATTTGGCGCCGCAAAGAAGAGACACGACAAGAGCAGAACGGGAGGGGACGAAGGATGGGCAGAACTGGACTGTCGACTGTGGTGGATGGAGGGATGATGAAGGAAAGAATATCGAACGGGTCCAGGGCCTGGAAAGGAACCAGGCGGTACGTACCGGCCTCGCAATCTGGCAGGCTTGCATCTGGTGCGCCACATGTCAGAGGCGAATTGCGGCGCGCCATTGGCCAGATCAGAGTTTGAGCGGGGCCATTGGGCTGAAGCCGCCCGGCAGGCGAAATCACATGACATAATCGTCTCCTGAGCGAGAGTCCCTTCACTGTGACTTGCTCCGTAAGAACGAGAGGCTTCATTACATAATACCGGTTGCCGGTGCCGGTTCTATTGGATCGGGGATTGCTTTGGGCTCGGACACGTCGGACTATGGGGGAGACGCATGCAGCGTGTATGTACGCCTAAGGTATGCTTTGCTGGCAGCAGCTGCTGGTTCGACGGTCGAGGGGATGAGACGCAACCCGCGTGTTGTGCGACAGCTACAAACGGCAGAGGCTGGGAGGGGCGCCGCCATCCGGGGAGAGGCACGCGCGGCAATAGGTATTCATTCATCATCAGGCCGGATGAAAGCCTTGCCTTTTCCGCATGGAGGATGCAGTACATACGTGGACGAACATGAGCTACGATGCCTCGAACGACGTGAGATGAGATGAATCCGAGCGCCCAAGTTGGGATAGAGTTACCGGGCAGCAAGCAGGGAGTCGACGAGCTCAGTAATGAAACAGGAGCTTCACCAGACTCTAATGGAAGGGATGCGACATCGACATAAGAGGAGATGCCTACATGTCCTCGTAATAAATGCTGGTTCTTCCTCGTATGAAGGCTTGAGCAGCGTAAAAAGACTCGAATATGCTTGTCTTCTTGTCAATTCGGACCTCGCTCGCTCGGCACTGGAGATGATTCGGCAATTTCTCTCCATCATTGCCCGACTCGGCGCCGGAGCCTGAAATACCTACAATCGAGCAGCCGCCTGTCTGGGGCACGAAATCCGCAGTGTCCAGGCATTGGATGAGAATCAGGTAGCCAATGAGCCTCCAGCAGAGCCCCTTGAGCAGTGTCGATGTGCTGCGGCACAAAGTACACGTTGGTAGGCCAGTCATGCCATCTCCCTCGATTGTTGTATTACCATGCAGCTGGAGCCTGTTTTGACTCAGCGATGGGAAGCCCCAATGAAGAGAAAAGCACAGCCAAAGGGGGGGCCATCCTCTCTCTTATATTCGGTCATGAAGCGTGAGAGAGCGCACTAGGATGATGGTCCTAACACGTCAAGAGTATCGCCTTCAAAAACACAGATCAGCTTGTTCGCGGTCGGACCGCGCGGACCGCCTTGTCCGCGAGTGCAGCAGACCACAATTTCTCGAATAATTACTCCTTCTAACAAAACACCGTCCCAGACCAAAAGGCGATGGACGGCTCCAGAAGTTATAGAGCCGAACAGTGGCCCAAGCAGCGACGCTCTGGCATCAGGCAGACGCCGGCAATAAAGGGTTCCAGCCAACGGCTGCCCTGTCCGTCTGATGCCGGGCGGTTTTAGCGCCCCCAGCAGTCCCCCGGATCTCCAGCAGCACGTGCCGGCCGCCAGCACCAGACGCTTAACTCCATCCGCCCTGCTCCAGAGCGCTCCAGGGCATCAGCCCGCCGGCCTTCAGCGCTCCAGTCTGGTGCCTTCGGCGCTTTTCTAGGCGGGAACCCTGCCATGGAGGCGGGTTTGGCGGGGCGTTTTTCCCACTGGAGCAACTTGGCCCAAGCTCGACTCGTTCGACCCCTCGAACCGGAGTTTTGGAGCTAGGATGGGAAAATTGTTGGCTCCAATCTCACCAGTTTCGTGTCTCGTCCGTCCGAACTGCCAACCTACCTATCCATCCCACCATCTTTTTCCCTTCCGCAAAGTGCATGCAATGAATCGCAAACTGTGCACCACCATGTAATCAACACAACACCATACCGTGCGGCGCTTCTCCAGCTCGCACATTCACCCCCCCGCCCGTCCCGCCATGGCAGGACCGGACCATATCATCGCCTCAACATTATTAACCACCTTTTCTACTATTACATACCTCTCAGCTCTTCCCCCCGTCCGCCCGTTTTCTCTTGGTTCTGTCTCTTCTTGATCATCCGTTTTCGTCTTTATTTAAATGCTGTTTCCTGGCTTTTGAATGTAGGCTGTCACGGTTTATAAAGGCCAAGTTCTCTTGCTACCCTCTCGCTTACCTGGGGCTTGGCTTTTTCCTCTTCTTACATTCTGCTTAATTTTTTTCTTCCTTCGCCCGCCGCCACGTTCTTGATAAGGATCCACGATTGTCCGTCTCCGGCAGTTTGGCTTGCGCAGCACCTCAGCTCGTGTTTGATTGATCAATACCTTGCTTCGACGTATTATTACAATCTTGCATCTTTCTGAATTGTGTTCCCCTGGACATTTACCTCTTCAATTCCAACTTCACAAATAGACAATGCAACTCAAGAGAGCGGCGCGAGTAATCCTAATTGGTGCGCCCGGCGTGGGCAAGGGGACGCAAAGCGAGAGGCTGCTCAGGCGCTTCCCTCAACTCAAGGCCATCAGCACCGGCGACCTCCTCCGCCACAATGTCAAGAACAGGACGCCTCTCGGTATGTCAATTCGATCCTCACCTCTACTTCACTGTAGCTGTAGCTAACACATTGTTCCAAAAAAAATCCAGGCATCATGGCTGAAAACACCATCAAGGCCGGAGGCCTGGTGGCCGACGACCTGATGCTCCGTCTCATCTCGTCAGAGCTCCGATCCCGAGGCTGGCTTCTCGGCGGCGGCAGAGCACCCCTCATGACGCTCTCCGCAGAAGCGACCTCCATCGAAGGCTCCTACCACCACCACCAATCCAACCCCCCCATGGACGACGTCTTCAACTCCATGACGTTCCACGTCGACGAGCACGCCGCGCCCCAGGCCTCCGAGGACCCGTCCGCCTCCTTCATGCTCGACGGCTACCCGCGCACCGTCTCCCAGGCCGTCACCCTCGACCGCCTTGTGCCCATGAACCTCGTCGTCTCCCTCCAGACGCCCTTCTCCGTCATCCTCGAGCGCATCGCCGGCCGCTGGGTCCACGAGCCCTCGGGCCGCGTCTACAACACCTCCTTCAACCGCCCGCGCGTCCCCGGCCGCGACGACGTCACCGGTGAGCCCCTCGTCCAGCGCCCGGACGACAACGAGGAGACGTACCGCGCCCGCTTCCGCAAGTTCCAGGAGAACAGCGAGCCCATCCTCAACCACTACGCCAAAAAGGGCGTCCTGCTCGAGATTGAGGGCATGAGTAGCGATGAGATTAGCCCGAAGCTGTTTGAGGCTTTCGAGGCTCGCTTTGTGCGGTGATGTCCTCTATTCCCCTCTTCGGTCTGGAAATATGGAAATATTTACGCTGCAGCATTCATGTTTCAACACCCTTATTCGATATCCTTAGTTGGTTGGTCTTTTTTTTTTCCCTCTATCCGGCGTTGTTGTGTCTTGGGAGGTTAATTGTCATGTTACTCGGGAGTTATTTCTGCGGTTTGGAAAATATCACGCCCTCTTCTGTTTCCATCTCTTGGCCGTTTCTACCTTATCGAAAGCCAAGAGGCTGATGAACGGCGCACTTGTTGAGAATGTCCTGTATTTGGAGCGGCTCTCTCGCCGTCTCCCATCTTGTGTACCATCTTCGGAATTGAGTACTTGCGGGTTGACGAAAAGTCCCCGGCTTTGAATACCGAGCTAAACATGCACCCCGTGCATTTATGTGACGAACTTACAAGGTAGTAGTATTCCGTAGAATAGGTATGGAATGACCTGACCTTCATTCACATGCTCGTCGTGTAACCATTGTCTGCTGAGTGCGACGGTGGATGCTTGCAGCTTCTCCGCATCCGGCACAGGTACCGAGACTCCACTACCATCATGCCGAGGGCTTCTCGAGCTCGCTTTAGGTCTCGGCTACAACTTACCAACGGCCCGCGGCTTTAAGCGTCACACAAGTATACATAGATGGGTAATGCTCTTCTGATTGTCAGACTTGTGCCGCCAAGGTAGTACATGTTCTACCCAAAGGAGAATTTCCTTGCCAGCATGCAACTCCCCACCACCCACATCACACTCCCTTGAATCTTGTAACCAGAACCAAGCCAAACCGTAACTTGAAATCACCCTAACATACCTACCCAGCCAGTCTAGATCAGATATCAACGGTTCGAATAATCGTCCCTAATCATCCCTATCCTAAAGAGTTACGTCGTAGCCCCAAACCAATCTCCTACTGCGGAGAGATGCGATATCCAGAAAGATGTTCAGCCTGCTGCTTCAATCGTCCCATTCATCTCCGCTTCGAATGCCCGGCGGAGTAGTGTTGTTATTGTGCGACTGGGAGGAGCTCTGTCCAGCACGCAGCGGTGTGTCCTCGTCATCGTCGTCGTCGTCCATAGCCTTGGCCAGCTCATCGGGGTCGTGCATCCTGGCATCAGGGTCAAGTCCCTCGTGGTGGTCGTTATCGTGCCGTCCACTATCCAGGACGCCGTCGTCTGCGCTCACCGATATGCCGCGCGCTCCCCATCTCGCCCGACCTCCACGCGAGCCATCGCCTCCCACGCCAGCTTCTTCATCGTCGGCAGCTGGGACGCTCTTACCAAAGATGCGGTGGAGGAACCACCCACGGTGCAAATCGTCAGCGTCAACAACGCCGCCGCCACGGAGCTTGACTCGCTGTCGTGTGTAGTAGACCCAAGCGAAATCGATATAGAGGGCTGTTTGGATGATGCCGAAGATGACAGCGACGGTATCCGGGGGTCGGTCGTTGACGTCGAGCTCCCGAACGAACCAGTTGATGCAGTAAAACGCGCGGTAAGAGCCCAGGGCCAGGAGATAGAAGGAGTCGATGACCGTGGGAACGGTCGTCTGTCTCAGCAGCAACAGCTGGGGCAGAACGCATACAGATTCGAGGATTTCGGAGAAAACCCACATCCACTAAAGAAGCCCAGTCAGTGCACAAATACTCCCACGCTGGAAAGGGGTTGGGTTCAGGGCATACGGTGAGGAATCCCCAACGAGAGCGCGACTCGAAAATCAGCATCGCAAAGGGAGAGAGCGCAAGCGAGCCACCAAGGACAATGGCACCCAGCTTCCAGGAGATCTCGCGCTCACGAGAGCGGGGGAACAGCCATTGCATCACCGCGAGAATGTAGAACGATGTGACAATGTATGTGACTTTGAATATCGCGTTCCATGCCGACTGCTCCCGAAAGAGATCGAGGTATCGCGTGCAGAAGACGACGGCGTAGAGGCCCTGTGTGATGAGCGAGACGCCCTCGGCGCTGCGGTTTCGGTGGATGGCGAAGATGAGGATGCCCTTGGAGAGCATGTGGAGCAGGTCGCCCAGGATGCGGAATATCTGCGCGGCGGAGTGTCAGCTTGCTCTGTCCTTCTCTTGAGTCCATCTCGAAAGGGAGAGTCGAGGCTCGTCGTACGTTCCAGGCGCCCATCTTGCAGGCTCGCGGCACAGCCTCGCCGCCGCTCTAGCTGAGGAGTATCGGTTGAAGCAACAAAGGGAAGGCAAGGGGATGAAGAGGAGAGGGGGATTCCGAAGAAAAAGCAAAATCGAAGAGTCTCACAAGGCCAGATGCATCGATGCTACTGGATGGACGGCCCGCAGAGACGGCGAATAGGGGAGAATTGTCCGCAGCTTTTGTCGTCGTTGTGTGTCGAACGCGGAGCTGAAGCTGAGCTTGCGTCAGACCCCAGAGTCCAGGACGCAGGAGGCACGACACAGCCCCACCCTTGTGACGACGCTCCGATAACTACATATTGCAGGATAGGGGAATACGGGAATGGCTGGTACCTGAGTTGCTAGCGTCGATTTTGGTCGCTGACGTCCAAAGGGTCCAAAAAGTGTTTCAATCTGAAAGTCTCGATGAAAGCAGGCGACGAGAGATATGGTAGCAAAATTGCAGGCATAGCCGCGTAGAGTGTCACGACTGGCTTCCATTTGGAGGTACTTGCTGTCCTTTTTTTTTTTTCTCTCTCTTTGGACCAGTACGATCGGGATGACTGGAAGACTATGGATTGATTTACCAAAGGTACCTGCCTGAGGTGGTCAATCAGGTAGAGGCAACGCATCATTGAACTTGGGATGCCCTGAACTGGCAGTGTTCACAACACAGTTGCTTCAATACTTGGTTCAGTTTGCATGCGAAGATACCACAATATGGAGGGATGTCTAGCGCAAAGCTTACAAGGCATCTGAAACAAGGACAATAAGAGCTCCGTTGTCAGTGCTCCCTCAACTTGGGTGTCGCGTGATGTCACCGCAGCGGATTGTGTTTGGTGTGGTCGCTGTGCTGGGTGGTGCCCCAGAATTCACCACTTTTTAGCCTACCGACAAACTTCTAGAGCAATCATTAACAAACGACATCAAAATTTCATCACCAATACAAGCAAAAGTATTCAGCAGCATACAATATAACAGCAACAGAAGCAGCAGCATGACGTCCATCTCATCGATGGCTCGCTACTACGTTCACTGAAGGCCTTCAACTTCCTGCCTCTGCTCATATTACAGTCATCTCCAACGTTCGGACATCTGCATCCAACATCCCCGAAAAAAAGGGTCGATACGCGCGTCAACTACCCATGCACTGCTCCCACCGCTGCCGAAACAGTCGCTGCTGAGTGGTCGCTTTCCTGGTCCCCCTTCACGGCATCGAATTGCCGACGCGAAAGCAGCATCAGTTCCACTTCCGGCCGCAAACTATCAATGGTGCTGCTACTAGCAGTGCTCTCTAGCATTCCAGACATCCGGCAGGCTCAAAAGGGGGAGAATTCCTGAGCAGACAAGAAGGCCGCCTTGTTCCAAACGAGCATCATCATCACAACCTGTTCCGAAAATGAAGCTTTGTGCAGGCACTGCCAAGCGGTCCATCGTCGCAGCCGTCTGGGCGGCGGCAGCCTGGGGTGTTAGTGCTGCTCCCTCGGCCAAGAGCAAGGCTACTGTGCCCAAATATTTCCGTGAGTGGATATTGCGTGTGGTTACGCGGCCCTTTGCCGTCCTTCTCGGCAGAGTCATGATAGTACTATAACAATGCTGACATGAATTAATCTCTAGATGAGAATCGGTAGGTGTCTTGTCCAAAGCTTGCAACTACTCAACTACTCGTCGTCCTTGACCTCACATGGGTCTAACCTTTGCTCCAGCTACGACGTTCACTATGATGACCGGTACTCTCGCATACTCCTCGAGGATCCCGAGCAGCGAGAGGCCATCAAGGTCTTAGTCCAGACGTATCTAGCAACGTTCAGAGACTTGGGCGTTCAGACATGGCTCATGCATGGGACATTGCTCGGGTGGTGGTGGGGGAAGAAGGTATTGTCTATCCAGCCTCCTTGCGTCCAAATACTGTCTTTTCCTCGATCTAACACAATGCCAAGGTCATGCCGTGGGACTATGATGCAGACGTCCAAGTAACAGAAGCAGACATGTACTTCCTGGCGGCCTACCACAACATGACCATATACTACTACAAGTACGGCGATATGGAGAAAGGCCGTTTCTTCCAGCTCGAGGTCAACCCATACTTCGTTCACCGAGAACAGGATGACAAGTCCAACGTCATCGATGCCCGATGGATCGACATGCAGAACGGACTCTACATCGACATTACTGCGGCAAGATATGCCTTGGATCATCCGGAGGGAGAAGGCGTCTTGTATGACAAGTTCGGCCACGAATACCGTGTAAGTGAAGGCTTTTGTATCCGGACAATGCCGTTATTGATAACTAATCTGCTGTGCAGGATACCTACGTCTTCCCCTTGCGAGACACGACGTTTGAGGGAGTGCCGTGCAAGATTCCCTATCGTTACGAGGATATGCTGCAAGCAGAATATGGGAGGAGTTCGTTGACGAATACAGAATACCATGGGTACGTCTCTGTATAACTTGATTTTTTGCCATATCTGCAAGTTACTGATGTCTGTCTAGCTACCGATTCGATAACGAGGCCCGTGAATGGGTTCTCCTCGAGAAGAAGCCGGAAGAAGAGCTGTAGTCTTGTCTGCCTCGTGTGAATGGCATTGGCATGTGTAAGCGTTGGTCTTCGTCATACATTTATCAGTCGTTTGGGGTGTGTGTTTTCATTGATGGGAAATTGGCCGGCGGGCCCGGCGTACGGCGGAGGGTTCAATAGACAGGTTTCCTACAAGTCTGTAGGCGGTATTCGTAGCCCTCGAATGATGATTCTATGAGATATGATTCACAAACATCGTGATGATGACTTCAGAAGTTTTCTTGAGTAATTGCCTGTCTGCGTACAGGTACTTCATCCGCTGCTCGTTTGCCGTGAACTGACATGTACAGCTACCGAAGCCGCAGCCCTACCGTCAACCCCCACCAAATCTGTAGCGGACCTCATTAATCAACGCGTGTCTCGAAACGGTCGCGTCCCAGCTGCTGGAATCCACTTTTAAACACCTCGAGCTCGTGAGCTACAAGGTTTGTCTTGAGCTGCCAGAGTCGCAGCCTTCAACTCTGTCTTTCTTTGTTCAGGCTCACTACTGTCGATACTCCCTCGGATCAGAAGACGAAGAAGAAGCCATCGATCGGCCGGTTTCTGGCGCCATTCCACATGTAGAGGCCATTCAGGGCTTTTGCTCCCTGCCTTTTTTTCAATCTGAAATGGCCACAGGCATGTCATTTGCTGCCTTGCGTTGCCATCTCATACCCTCACTCTAACAAGCAAACAGGACGACAAACCCGCGCAGACCGCCTCAATGAGCGTCTCCGAGGCGCGCAGTGAGTTCCCATTCATCGGTCGCAACGGCAAAGGCGAAGGCAACGCCGCAGTCGGTCAGCTTGCTCACTACCTAGCTTCGTAGGCGCGCCAATGTAGACGACGAGTCTTTCAACCTAGGCATCGATAGTCTCGATATCGGAAGCCTCGTCATTGCGTCGTCCGTTGCGTCAAACTCGAGTCCCGCCGTCCGCACCAAATACTCTCCCACGACATCAGCAAAGAGAAGGAAAATCGACAAAGATGTGCCGGCCCCGCCAGAGCCCAAATCCAGCTCTACCCCTCGACGACGACGGGGCAGACCCCCGCGGGCAGAGCCGCCGGTTGAATCGCCCATTCTACCAGAGGCTGAGATGCAAGACGTGGGGGGCGAGGAAGATGACGAACTCACACCCAGACCAGGCAGGACTTTTCAAGCACCGCATACTTCGAGCTCGGTTCGAACAGCGGCTCTTCAGCCGATGGATGTAGATGCTGAGGATGAACTCGAAACATTACCTCCCCATCCCAGTGCCGTATCGGCTGCACTACTGCGGTCTCCCACTTCGGCGCGCAGTCCTGAGAAGATTATCGAAGAGGTGACGGAGTCTCCCGCGGATGCGCCAGGAAGCGGCAAGAGGCGCCGAGTGCCCATGAGCGAGACTCTCAGCTCCACAGCGAGGTTAATGGGGGTGATATCTTCAGACGACGGGATTCCTATGCCCTCTTCACCACTCGCGAGCAAAGTGCGTCGAAGCGATGCGACTACAGTTCGGTCCGCAAGGTCCGCCGGAACAATATATGGCCAAGAGATTAGCCATTTGGCAGATGAGCTGTCATCAGACAACTACCCCCAACCCGTGGACGAGAGGATCGAAACTACCGACTTGGCTATGGAAGATGAAACTCTTGCCCAGGATGATGATGGAGTGGCAGAGGAATACCGACTGGAGGAGCAAGAGCATGCCGATGAGATTGACGAGGGGAAAGTGGCAAGAATATTGGAGGAGACGGCAAGGCGGCCGCGAGGACCATCTCCGGAGCTGGGATCGCAGGATATGGAGGAGGTAGAGGACAAAGAAGAGGAGGAATTACAGCCGGAGCCCGAACTCGAATCAGAGGTGGAAATTGAGGCTCAACCGGAGTCGGAACCCGAACCCGAACCAGAGCTAGAGTCCCGACTAGAGGCGGAATCTGAGCCTGAAATGGAGGCTGCAACTGAAGCCGAAGAGGAAGAAGAGGAGGTGACTGTGTTGCCGACGCCTCCCAAGCGAAAGCGCGGGCGCCCAAGCAAAAGCCCGACTACTCAAAAACAACCCGTTGCGAAACCGAAGCCCGTCAAGTCAAGGAAACGCGTCGCGCAACGGCCACAGCAGTACGACGACGAGAACGAAGAGAACGAGGAACCGCAAGCCAAAAAGGCCAAACCCAAGACGAAGAAGCGACATAGTGACCAGAGCGAGGGCGACGGAGGAACGATTGAAATCACCGTTCAACGATTCGTCAACCTCAAGAAGCGTGGCAACGAAGCCGACGATGAAGATCCTCTACAGAGCGAAATGGCCTTTGTCAACCACGGAGGAGAGAGCGTGATTGACGTCTTCGCCCAGGTCTGCGACGAGGTCATCTCTTCGACGCTGGAGCAGTTTCAGGAGGCAGCCAGCGGCGCAGAGGATGCGGCGAAGAAGAAGGAATACCGCATCAAGATGCGGGCCATTGAAGCGTACCGGGAGGAGCTCAAGTCTCGTTTCCTTCAGCACGTATGTCTTGGGGCAACAGCGTATCTACATTGGGTAAAGGGATACTAACGTGATCCATTAGGCTATTCACTTGAACCACTGGCATTCGCTGCGCAAGCGAGTTCGACATGTGCAGAAGGAGAGGATGGCTTTGCGTGACGAGATTATACGCATCAAGGCCGAGCGAGAGCAGGTTGCCCTTCGAATGGATGCCATCAGAATGCAACACGAGGCCGATGCTCGAGAGTCAAAAGTAGGAGCCGGTTCCAAATTGTTTACTGAATCTCCGTGTAAAGCCTCATCTTTGTGCTAACTTGTGCTTGCAGTATTGCCTCGATGCATCCTCTCTTATGCACGATGTAGATCTTGCCGTGGAACAGGGCCGGGAGGCGCCAGAATTGTCGCGCGCGGCGCAAAAAGAGGCCGAGCTGGCCAACCTCGAGCTGCTGGTGTCTCGCGTATCGCAGCAAGCCAGCTCGTCGAGCTTTACGGGCGGGCTCCTAAAGCAGGTCAAGGACTTTAACTCATTCTTGGAGCGGGCTGCTATGGCACTAGAATCGCGATGATACCCCCTTTATGCATTTGGTTTGGTAATTAATCTTATTCATTCATTATTGTATACATTACATTTCCCCCTCGGCGTCCTCCCTACTGGATCTTGGCCTTGCTGAAATCCATCTCGGGGTGCTGCTCCTGGAACTTCTTGAGAATGTCCGCCTTCTTCTGCTCGTCCGACGTGGGCAGGCCGTTCTCCTTCTGCCGCTGGTCGTACATCATCTTCTCGACCATGCTCCTCGTCTCGCCGTCGAGGTCGGAGAGCTTGGAATTTTCGGGCTGGATCTTGGTGACGTCGATGGTGGGCGCGCTTGTGACAACGTGCGCCCACCACTCCATCTTGTTGACCTTGTCGAGGTGGATCTCGACCGACTTTGTGCCGTCTGAGTTTGTGGACAGGGTCCATGTAGAGTCGTCGACGCGGATGGCGTGGGGGAGGTCGCCCTGTTGGTTGAGGCTTCGAGTGAGTACATGTCATATGGATAGGTTGCATTTCGTCCCTATATGCAAGTGAAGGAAAGCACGGGGAATGAATGCGACAGAACTGGCGCAGACATGAATTCATAGTAGGGGTAACAGGGAGCAATGACATACACTTATAATGGGCTCCTGTCCCTTGACGCCCGCCGTGAGCGACTGCTTCTTGATGTCAACGACGAGGTCTCTGGACTTGAGGTTCCCAGAGACGTTAAAGGACAGGTCCAGGTCGCCGATTGTCTGCGTCCACTTGTAGGGCAGGGCGGCCTGCTCCTCGGCCTCCTTCTTGCGCGCGGCCGCGACTTCGGCGGGGGACGGATCTGCAGGTAGCCGCAAAGCTCGTCAGCAATTTTTGAAAGCTAAGGGATCACGAAAAAGGGACTGTAGTATGATCACGCAAGGTGCCGCGGAGGGAAAGGCCGAGCGCATGCTGTTGGAGAGCTGCAGGTTCTCGGTTGACGGGGTTTGAGGGCATCGTACCTTTGTCGGCCATGGCAGAGCTCTGTGACAGCTTGCGGTTTCTTTCCTTGGAGTTTAGCAGGTATTCAGCGTCGAGTTTCGTATGTATTAGGTATCAAGAAGAAGTTGTTGGATGACGGACGGCAATGGACGCTGATGGAAGTTCAAGTAAATACCAGTGTACAACTAAAGGCAGCTTGCAAGCTTGCACGGCTTTGGAGGGGCAATTCCGCTAAGCCCGGACTCTACGGCCAATCGTAGGGCGGGGATCCTGCTTATGTACTCGGTGTGTCTCTAGTTGCCGCACCTGGAAGCTCTGCAGCGCGGAAAGCTATCCGCTCCTTTTATATTGAGATGGAATTGTCAGCCATCTAGAATCAGTCAATCCCATCGCCATCGCTCTCCTCTTCTTTCTCGGATTCTTCTCCTAACCTACCTTGTATGCCTCAATCTGATAACGACAGTCTTTGATACTGAATATCGAACACGGGGTTGACGCTTCGCCAACGTCATCAGATCAAGAGAGACACACTCGACTGCAGCTCTGGGCTGCGTGCTCCAACGCGGTCACCCGTGTCTGCGCGGCCTCGAGCGATTCGCGCCTCACAGCATCTCCAACCTCGAACCCTTCGAACCCTCGAGTCTCTCTCTGTCGAACCCTCGCCTCCCACAAACCTACAACAATGTCTCGTCCCAGCGGCACCAGCACCGTCTCGGTGCGCCACGCCTCCAACTCCAACTCCTCCTCCGCCTTCGTCTCCGCGCCTCTCCCCCCAGCCGACCAGGACGAGATCTGCCCTGTGTGCAAAACCACCCGCTACTTCAACAAGGACATGGAGTTCCGGATCAACACCGAGTGCTACCACCGCATGTGCAAGACCTGCGTCGAGCGCATCTTCAAGGACGGACCTAATCAGTGCCCCTACGCCGAGTGCCACAAGACGCTGCGGTTGAGGGGCTTCAAGACGGCCTTCTTCGGCGACCTGGGCGTCGAGCGGGAGGTGGACATCAGGAGGAGGGTGGCCGCCGTCTTCAACAAGGCCGAGGACGACTTTGAGAGCCTGGATGCGTACAACGACTACCTATACATGGTGGAGTGCCTCACCGACGACCTCGTCAACGGCAACGACGAGGCCCGGAAAAAGGCCGAGGCCCAGCTCGCCGAGTGGGAGGCCCAGCACAAGGCCGAGATTGAGCGCAACCGCAAGCTCGCCCGCGAGTCCGACGAGACGCGGCAGAAGCGCCTCGCCGCGGAGCAGGACGCCGCCCGCCGGCGCCGCCTCCAGGAGCTGCAGGAGGATGCCGCCGAGCGGGCCAACGCCGCGCGCTTCCGGGAGGAGATGCTCAACTCGCTGCAGAACGCTGAGCTGGGGCACGCCGAGGAGGCCGTCGACCGCATCCTGCTCAAGAAGCGCGGGCAGCAGAAGCGCGACGCCACGCTGGATGCCGTCGCGACCATGGGAGGAGGCAGCGGCCTTTCCATCCGCGGCCTCAGGGACAAGCGCGCTCCGGTGCAGGACGACAAGCCGTACGATCCGTTTGGCGGCCTGGACCTTGCGCCTCAGCGCATCGACCTGTCGAGCGACAAGCTGTCGCAATACAAGAGCGAGTGGCTCGACATTACGCGCACCAAGGAGGACTACATTGTGGGAGGGTACAGCTCCCGGGAGTACCTCACGAGAGCGCTGTTTGAGGCCTTTTCCGGCCTGGGTGTCTTTGTTGCGGAGGACAAGGACATGAGAGAGGAGGCGACGGTGGCGGCTTCGCTAGAGGCTGTCTCGACGGGCCCAGCGGGCGGCAAGATGGACGTGGATGGACCATTCTGAAGAGATTTGGTTCAGGGGCCTCACTTGGAAGTCTTGTATGCCTTTGTCTGCATGTCTCAGGGCGTAAACGTTGGGGTGAAGAATCATAGAGGAGGCGAAGCTTGGTGGTTTGTTTCTGTTCGTTC
>LFMI01000660.1:6567-22267 GCA_001050175.1 Trichoderma parareesei | reverse complement strand
TTTTTTTTTTTTTTTTCCTCTTCCTCACTTTCTCCCTCTTTTCACTGCACGAAGCGCGATACCATGGGGAGATATACCAAGCTACCAAAAAATGGACCAAAGACAGAGTTGGCATGCCAGCGTCAGGTCTGTCAAATAATCATGTCAAGATGCATATAAATGCTACTCATAAAGCACCGCTGACTTCAGTCTACCTGATGTTGACAACCTGCAGATAACTCACGGCTACTACACCAAAAAGGTATTTCTTATTCCTCTGCATATCGCTACGGCATTAGTACTACCCAAACCCAAGCCTCACGCACCCACCACCTCCATCTTCTCCTCATTCTAGTAGCAGAATGTTGTATAACGTGTCAACGACGCAACATGAGTAAAGAGTAAAGAATGAGGTTTTGCATGCTAAAGGAAAGCAATTTCCGCCCAAAATTCTGCCTAGTAATGATGATACTGATAAGTGTACCCACGGCCTGACCTCTTCCCTCTCGAGTTGAGCAAGATGAAATGCAAACAAACAAAAGAAACGCAGCCCAAAGAAAATACCAAGTCTAACGCCTCGCTGCTCGATGCGATGGTAAAAGAGAAGCGGAAACCCCCCAAGCAACGATGATGACCCATTGACGAGAAGGATTGAGAGAACGACGCAATCCAGACTCCCAAATCACAGGAGCGTACATAATTCAAAAGAAGAAGAAGAAGAAGGAAAGACAAGTCAGACTTGAACTCATTGCTGCCAGGGCGTCTGCTGTGCTGGGCGAGGAAACACCGGCACCGTTTGGATATGGTCGAGGCCGCCACCAATCGGAGTCTGGTTGTGCTGCCAGCCCATGCCGGTGGTGTGATTGACAAACGCGCCTTGACGGAACGGGTTCGTGACGCCAGTCGGCTGTGGAGCAAGCGAAGAGGACGGCTGTTGACCCTGGACCTGCTGCTGCGCTGGGGCTTCGGCGGCAGCGTTGCGGGCAAAGGGATTGGTGCTCGTAGGCTGAGGTTGAATGGGTTGAGCTTGGAACGGGCTCGTGTTCTGCCCTGGTGAGTTGGTCGATCGGGCAAAAGGGTTCGTCGACTGGCGGTTGAGGGTTGGCGTGCTGGATGTCGGCGTTGACAGCTGGGACGAAGACGACGTCGGTTGAGCTACCAGCATAGACTGGCGGAAGGGGTTGGTCGTCTGCGGAGCGGCCAGTGAAGGCTGGAGTCCCGTGGGCTGAAGGCCAACAGGCTGTGGGGCCGGAGGTTGGAAGTTGGCAACGGTATTCTGCGGAATAGGGCCCAGGGGATTGTGCTGGAAGTCCTGCTGCGGCCCGAAGCCGCTGAACCCGGTAATGGTCGGCTGCAGCTGCGGCGGGGGCTGCATGAATCCATTGTCTGGCTGAGGGAACGCGTTGCCCTGGATAAAGCCTCCTGGCTGCTGGACAAAGGTGTTTGGCTGGAAGCCAAGCCCGGCTTGTTGCGCCTGGAAAGCCAAATCGGCCCCTTGCATGGGCACTTGCATCTGGGCGCCGTTGGAGGTGACCTGCATCGGGATCTGATTCTGCTCGATTGAGTCGAAAAAGTCGATGAGATCGGGATCCGGGCCCTTGTTGGCTTGAGGCTTCGACTCGACCTTGGCCGGCGCATTTCCGCTGCCGGGGGCCGGGAACGGATTGTTGGCTGCGGGAGAAGGCGCCTTGGGAAACTCGACGCCGCTCTTGGTTGTCTTGGACTTGGATACCTTGTTGCCCTTCTTCGCCTCCTGCTCTGCCAAGTACTGCCGCCGGTGAATCTCGAAATCCGGGTCATTGAGATATTCCTCAAGCTGGCGGCCAAGGTTGACGGGCGCATGCTTCAGCTTGGGGACCTCGACTCTCGTGTGGTGCTGCCACTGCTTGGCGGTGCTGAGATACTGGACAACATAGTCGGTCTGCTTGGTGAAGGTCCGATAGATTTCCATAGCTCTGTCGGCATCCGGCTTGGACATTTCGAAGAAGTGGCCTGTGACGATGGTGTTAGCATAGCCGTAGCGCGCCGTTCCGGGAGGATATCAGGCTGACCCAAGATGTTAATGAGGCCTTGGTTCAAAACCTGGAAGAGCGGTAGGAGATCGAGGACGAGCAATCGGAACACCGCAATCGTGATCTCCGTCTCTGGTTCCTGGTCCAGGAGCTGCGAGGCAGGTCAGCGACGAAATCAGGCTCAGGAGGACCTCCGGGGGGGGGCTATGACGCACGTCGCATTTCAACAAGGCCGTGAGCTGGTGCTGGACAACTTCCGTCTCGCGCAACAGGCCCTTCTCGACAGTGAGCCTCTCCAGCCTCGACTCTGGGGCGCGCACCCAGTCGGTCTTTGTGTCGCGATACGCGCGCACTCGCTCGATGAGGTAATTCGCATAGTGGCGGATGTTTCGACCTTGGGTTTGCGCTATTGGACAGTGTCAGTCCCCTGAATCGCTCGCAACTTGTTGGTCGCCTCGGTTGGTTAAAACGGACCGTCTGCAAAGTTGCTAATCGCCAGCATGTTCCGGTGTCGAGCAAGGTAGGCCAGCGTCGCCTCGGGAGACCCCTCACGGATCATGAGGTGAACCGTCATCAGACTCTTGAAGACGACGGTCCATGTTGAGTCGTGCAGCCGGTTCTGCAGCGCGCGGAGGACCTCGGCTACGCCAGCCTCGCCGGAGTGTGTGCCAACTAGAATGTGCTCGATGTACTTGGTCTTTGGGGGAGCATTCTGCAGACGCACATGAGCGAGAAGTAGTCAGCCATCTGGTAGGTCTGTGTTGAGGCTGCCCTGTGGGGTTGCAGCTCCAGGCTTGGTCTGGCAACTCGGAAGCCCAGGGATGGCCCAGAGATGCTCCATGGAGCTCGTAGCCAGAGTCGCCATCGCCGTCGTCGCATCGCCACCGCAGCGACGAACTCGGCCGGAGCTGGACCGAGCTGGAAAGAAACTCACCTTGATCTTGGTCGCCCCCTTGACGGACTTCTCAAAGGAGCTCATCGTTGCGAGGTTCGGTCTGGCAAGGGACTGGATCCGGCTTCGAGAGGGGGGCAGTAACGGTCGTCGAGTCGTCGGCGGATAAATAAGTTGGGCGACTGGACGGAGGTCAGGCCGAACCGGCAGCCGGGCGGAGCTGGGCGAGGGTTTGGGTTGGAGTCGGTTGGAGTCGTGGTGGTGGTGGTGTTGCTACTGCTGATGACCTACTGAGGTGCTACTACTGTACTATTACTGCTGCCGGCGGCTATGGGCGTGCTATTGGGCACTAGCAGGTTGGGGAGTCGGGCTGAGGTTATGGAGATACCAGCGAGATGTCCCGAGCGCGGCAGCACGTGGGCGGCGGAAGCTGCGGAATTGCGGTGGCTGGGGTAGCGAGGAAGAAGTCACTCACTAACGGGGGACGGACGCTGGGAGCAAGCAAAGCCGCTGTCATGAGGTAATGTGCATAACTACTACCTACCTACCCGCAGAAGGGGAATGAATATGCAAGGCTACGTACAAGTGCTGCTACTGGAGTTTCCGAGATGAAGAAACACGAGACACTGCTGATTGAGGCGATTTCGATTTCTACGTAATTTGACGCAAGGTGCCAAAGAGATCACGATTTTCAGAGAACAATCTAAACAAGCGTGGTAACTCTGACATCTTTGGTATTATTGATCGTACAGCATCATGGGACACTGAAAGATAACTGCAACTGGGTATGGAGCTGCAAGCGCAATGAAAAGATACAATGTAGCAAACAAGGGGCAGGAATGGGAACGAGAAGAAAAAATCAAACCAGATCAAAACACAAACAAACAGTAAGAAAAAAGACTTCCATTCGTAATAAATCAGAGCTTTTTTTCATCGCGTCCGATGCAATAACAAGGTCGGTGTGTCGAACGCCCATATCATGGAACCAGCCCTCCATCGCTCCCAGACCCTGAAGCCCCAAAGGGAGAGTCATGAAAGGTCAGGAAGGCGGCTCAGCATCATATTATGCACGCAATCTCATCATCTGTGCAGTCTCAGTCAGCAATCGTGCGCAGATTCGTAGGAGTTTCGCCTGAAGCTGGGGGTCGTACGTTTATTTGAATGGAAGGGATGAAGAAGAAAAAGAAAAAAGAAAAAAAGTCTGGCTCGCCAAGCGTGGCAGAAATTTAAAGCTCCAGCGCCGTGGGGTCGTCGGGAATATGTCGGGTGATTGCGCGCCTTCCTCTTCAACAGCCCATATTCAACCTTTTATCTTATCGGCTTCAGTCATGCCATGATTCTGTACACAGCTTCATTCCTTTCCTATCTTATTTCTTCTTGAATGCCAAACTGTATATAATCTTGGGCAATGGGGCCTCTTGCCGGCTCCCGTAGCCTGACACTACGTCGTCATGTTTGTGTGAAGACTTTTGCGGCAGCAGTTCCACGGCCGGTGGTTTACAGGCACAGCCGTCTTTACTCACAGACGACCAAAGATGGGGCAGAAGACTCGTCCAAACATGACACGTTATTGGGTCTTTGGCGTAAATGTAAGTTCGTCTCAAAAAAACAAAGCATTCTGACTACATTGGAGATTGCCTCTAACATCCACAGACCAAGCCAATGATGAGTTGCCCGGTCTCGGATCCGACGATGTTTACGTGGGCTTCATAGGCAAGAGTCGCAATGTCTCAAGGCACCTCTCATTCGCAGATCTCACCACGCCATCTGGTGAGACCATTCAGGTCTGCTCCAGCGCAGAGAGGGACAGTGAAGCACATGATGACTTTCGTAAAGTCCCAGCTTTCAGCCCCGTCCTCATTCGTGTAAAGCAGCACGAGGCAGCAGCAGATGTCGAGTCAGCAACCAGCGACGGCTCATCCAAGAGAACCGTCTATCTTGATAGCATACGTGCCCTCAACAGCGTCCCAAAAAATCTCATAGTCACGCCTGAAGTCCAATTCCCACCGACAAAGAGGCATCTCCAGATCCGATATCACCCAGAATTGCAAGCCAGGCTACAGTTCAGATCATGGCTCAAGGGTATGCTCAACCAAAGCTTGCTTCAGAAGGGCTTTACGGATATCGAGACACCGACTCTCTTCAAATCTACCCCAGAAGGTGCCAGGGAATTCTTGGTTCCAACACGGCAGAAAGGTACTGCTTATGCTCTGAGTCAGAGCCCCCAGCAGTACAAGCAGGTCCTCATGGCCAGTGGTATCATGCGGTATATGCAATGGGCACGCTGTTACCGCGATGAAGATTCTCGAGCCGATCGACAGCCAGAGTTCTCACAGGTGAGGCGACGAATCTTGGGAGATCTAACCGACCAAACACTGACAGCACTCTATCAGCTTGACATGGAATGGGCTTTCGCGGGAGCCGAAACGGTGCAGAAGGATATTAATGATATTGTCTTGGCGGCATTGACTGCTCTTCAACCTGCACGCAGCTATAAGGAGATTCGAGGAGAGGTCGTTCCGGTTGTCGCCGAGATACCCCCTACGTCTCCGCCAGCAGACCAGCCGGTTGCTCATCAGTTTACCAACATTACGTTTGCGGATAGCATTGCGGCATATGGCTCTGACAAACCTGATTTACGCATTCCCCTCAGGGTATGCTAAGAAGGCGCCCTTACTGAATTGACTAACGGCTAACGTCTTATAGATACATGCCCTGCCGGACCTTGAGCCATTCCGCAACTTTGTTGGCATGATCACTCATCTCACCAACCCTCTAATTGAGGCCTTCGCATTGCCGCTGAATGACTGCTCTCCTTCAGAGGCACGGAAGTTTGTGACCAAATTCATGGACGAGCTCCCCCCCTCATTGGCAAATAACCCTGACGGCAAACCTCAAATTCTCATCCACGATTCAAGGCAGCCATTAAGCGGATTCTCTTCGCTGGGTTTCGAATACGAGAGTGTGTTGGATCTACTCACAGACAAGAAAGGCCTCCAAGATGGAGATCTCGTTGTCTTCCAGGCCAGGGACACGCCAGCTGGACAATACTACTCTGGTTCAACGAGGATCGGAGACGTACGCAACCTGCTGTGGAAGGCCCTTGTGGAAGAAGGCCTTGTGGAGACTTCGCGACTCGGTGAGCCAGGGTCACTTCAGTTTGTGTGGGTGACGGAGTTCCCCATGTTCAAGCCGGTTGAAGAGGGCGAGCCAGGCCAGGAGGGCGCCGCGGGAATTGCGGCTTCCCACCACCCCTTTACTGCGCCCCTCTCCCAGAAGGACCTAGAACTACTCTTCACCGACCCTCTGGAAGCAAAGAGCGCTGCATACGATCTGGTTCTTAACGGGATCGAGATTGGTGGAGGCAGTGTGCGTAATCACATTGCCGACGTGCAGGACTTTATCATGCGAGACGTCTTGAAGATGACGGATAAAAGGATCAAGGACTTTTCGCATCTGTTTGAGGCTCTCCGCTCGGGATGTCCTCCACATGCTGGGTTTGCGCTTGGATTCGATCGCCTTACGGCCCTGATGACGGGCACGCCTACTGTCCGAGACGTTATCGCCTTTCCCAAGACGATGAAGGGAGAGGATCCCTTTGTGCAGTCGCCTAGCAAGCTCAGCAATGAGCAGCTGGCTCCGTACGGCCTACAACTTCGCCCAAAAGCCTCATAGCGGGGGACGATTCACCGATGAATCTGTTTCATTGCTTCAAGAGAGGGAACTCAGCTGGAGAATGGGGCAACGATGTTACCTGATAAGACACTACTACATAAGAGAAGCCTGTACGATCAACGGGGGTAACAGATGCATATAGACGACATTGTACAATAGAAGTTCCATACACCAGCATTCCGCTACTCCGAGTATTGATTGCAATCCCATGTACTCAGGCTTCATGACATGCTATAGGTGGTCAACTTGATTCTTTTTCACCTTTTTCTCTTCTTTTTTCTGTCCATCATCTGAACAGAATCGCAAAAAGGTACTGTCTCAACTCACCCACCTCGGTACGTACCGACTTAGCGCCACATTGAAGTTCAATCGTTGAAGCTTAAACAGCCGCCACCAATCATCAGCCACTTTACTGCCTTGACCGCCAAAAATTTCAGAAATTCTGCCGCTCTCCCACATCGCATCACAAGCACAGCTTCCCTTTCTCAGCAGCGACGTCTGAGCAACCGCAACAGCAGAGACTCTCTCTCACACATTACCCATATCGCGTGGTGGAGAGCTTCTTTTCAGCCGCACAAGATGTCGTCCCTAAGAAATTCAATCCAGCGCCGCCCCCATCGGGAGCGCGCGCAACCCCTCGAGCGCCGCCGCCTCGGCCTCCTTGAGAAGCACAAGGTACGAAGCCATTTCACACACTCCATCTCCCCAATAAATCGCCCAAAAAAGAAATTATTTCTTTCCATTTCTCGATATCAATATTGTGCTGACAGTCTCGAAAAAAAAAAATAGGACTACTCCCAACGCGCAAAAGACTACAACCAGAAAAAAGCCACGCTCAAGGCCCTCCGCGAAAAAGCCGCCGACCGCAACGAGGATGAATTCTACTTCGGCATGATGTCCCGCAAGGGACCCGGCGCAAAGATCACGTCCGGAAAGTCCTGGAACGGCAGGGTCGAGGGTGATCGCGGGAACAACAAGGGCATGGACATGGACACGGTGCGGCTGCTCAAGACGCAGGATCTCGGGTACGTGCGGACGATGAAGCAGGTCGCCGTCAAGGAGCTCGCGAGGCTGGAGGAGCAGGCTGTGCTTGTCAAGGGGCTTGAGGAGTTGGCTGCTGCTGAGGAGGACGATGATGACAACGACGATGAGGGCTTTGATGATGATTCGGAGGAAGAGGGTTTTTCGAGGAGGAGAAGGAAGAGGAGATCGGGCGCACAGGGACCCCGGAAAATCGTATTTATGGACAACGAAGACGAACGAGACGAAGCCCTCCAAGCAGCCGAGGAAAGCCAAGGCCCCAAAAGAGAAGACCAGCAAGCGGCCTTTGAACGGTCAGAGAACCTCGCCGAGTTGAAGCGGAAGCTCGAGCATGCGCGCAAAAAGGTCAAGTCGCTCATGACGGCGGAGAGCCAGCTCGAGGTCCAGCAGGCAAAGATGGCCAAGACGGCGACGTCGGGCGGGACGACGAGAAGGGGGAAGAAGATTATGGTCAGGAAGAGGAAGAGGTAGATGTGGGATAGATTCGGGGGGGTTGCGGAGTGAGAGGAGCTGCGGGATGGTTTGGTCATGGCCGCTGCTATTAATATGCTGCTGTGCAATTGCGAGGCGGCCATGGTTTACAGATGCATGACCATGGAGTTACCCCGACAAAGGTTATGAATTTGGCGTTTCCTGTTATTCACGGCTTTGCAAGGTATGAAGAGGTTGCTGTTTAGCTCATATTCCGTAATAGGCGGCCTTGAGGTGGCCTTTTGCGTCATGTTCACTTTATGACTCTGACAATGTTGGCTCACAAGTCACTTTACTCGGATCCGCTGGTTGCTTCTTGTTGTCATGAATCATCGCTCAATGTCGTATTAGTACTTGGATCCCACGCATTTATAAAGAACCTTGAAAACTCCCTTGACACATGCGAATCCGATGGTCAGTATCCATATAAAGCAGTTGAACACCCCCTTTGTCAGCTTGACAATGACTCGTAGTATAAAGGGCAGCTTGTCCTCGCTTGCTGTCTTTTTGTTGCCCTTGCCCAGACTATCGTTTTGGCTTTCAATGTCAATTTCGAATTGTTCCATATTCGCTCGCTTCTTGTCTTTCTTGTCCTTCTTCTTCTTACTGCCGTCATCGTCACGGTGTCGGCTCAGAGCACTGCTGATGCTCCTTGATGGCCTCGGGGGCTCTGGTACCGGAGGTGCCTCGAATGCCTCCATCACCGTATTTGGCGAGCTCCTATCCTCCATGGCCGCAACGAGAAGCAGTGCGGTAACAGCTACATCGACAATGTAGAATGACTCAATCTTCGACGCAACTCCAGTGTCGATCTCCAGCCACCCACTGCCAGTGCCGTCTCGCGTCAGTTTGGCGAGGTGCTGCGGTGACTCGTGGTGTTCAAGTGTGTACTCAACACGAGACCAAGCAGGACAGTGTTCAACCGTGACGCAAAACGGAGTCGCCAGTGCCGGATGCACCACGTAATAACTCGAACTGTCGTCGTCCCATACTAGCCTCCCGCACTCCCTCTCTGCGGCCGCGACCGTGCCAGGATCATCTGGCCGATCCAAAGCTATCTTTGTTGCCGCGCAAGGCATGAGAAGGGCAGCAAGCCCGTCATTTGGGGAGTGTTTCCTGGATTCTTCTTCCAGCGTCGTATTCAATGCCTCTTGCCAGTACTTTCCGTCCGAAGATTGACTGCCGCCACCCATGACACTATTCAGAATGCTTGCAGGTGAATGCGATGCTTGCTTAGGGGCCTTGTAAACCTTGCTCGGATCGTACCTAGTCAGCGACACGTAGGCTGAGGCAGATGTGGGATCCAGACGGAGGTTATAGAAAGGTTGTGAAGCTGAGGACAGCGTATATACGGGGGCATCTTTCTGTTGTGTCAACTTCAGGCAGTAAACGCGTCCCTCAGAGAAGGAGGCTTTCCAGCCGTTTGTGACTTTCCAAAGATCCTGGAGCTGCTCAGTCGTGCATATGGCAGGAATGACTGGAGGATTGTGAGAGCGAGGGGGGACTCTGAAGCCTGGTTCACGGACAGGAGGATGCTCCGGTGCTGCGTCAGGGTCTTCGAAGTAACTCTGGCGGCTGACAACAGCCCTGGGCACTCCCGGCGGATGCGATCGAAGCGGGCCGTAGTTCTGTTGATCCAAAGGCAGCTCGGGATTGTACGTGGGGAACATGGAGCGCAAAGGCGGCGGCTGCTCATGAGTTGGGGGAGCTTCAAAGAATAGAGGGGGTTTGGCGATGGAGTTCCTTGGCTGGTTGACGTTACTGCTGGCAAAGACCTGAGGTGGTGCAAACGCAGCTTCCGCTCGTCGAGGGACTTCAAGGGTTAATCGGGGCTGCTGAACGCGGGCTGGCCGACTAGGTCCTGCGCCAGAGCTATCGAGCTGCTCATCTTCGACAACCGCCGGCAGTATAGCATCACGATCCAAAGCCGCCTCTGATACTTCCTGGAGCGGAGCGTTGAATTCGAGTGGTGTGTGTGACCTCGGTTGAGGTGTCTGCCGGCCGTTCGGAGAGGGAGATACTGCAGGAGCAGGGGCAGAAGCCGGCGCCGGCGAGGGCGAGCCCACTGGTGTTGTGGCACGAGTATCCTGGATCTGCTGCTGCGGCGTAGCTGCTCGACGTTCGTGGGATTCGGAGCGGCGGGTGCGTACCACCGGATGAGGTTTGGAAAAGTTGGGACTAGGGAAGAGCGAGAAGCTGGCGCTGCCAGATCGCTGATGTGAAGCCATGGCTCAAGCGGGAAACTGTGTATCTCGACACTCTTTTCACCAACACCAGGCAAATTGGCCCTCTTCACGGAAGCGGCCAGGGAATCGTGTTGAGGTGGAGCAAAGGAGCGCCGAGAAAGGACGGGAACAAACACAAGGGGTATCCAGTTGTAAAAGCAACGGTGATGAGATGCTACGGCTTCATTGTCTGTTGGTCGAGCGCCGCATCTTGACACCAGCAGAGCAGACACAACCCAGAACAACGGCAGAGTGAGCACCACCCAAGGGCACGAGAAAGAAGAGCGCCGCAAGCGCAGATATAGCATATAAAGACTAAACATCCTTTGACTGGAAAGGTCAGCCTTGTGAAGAGGGTGGGGAGGCCGGCAACCCGGCCAGATAGCCAGATGATGCCGCCATCGAATCAGTGCGTTAAGCGCCTTTGGGTGGTCGAGTTGGCATGAGAATCGCAGCTGGAGTGAAGGGACAAAGACGCACGGCAGGCCGAACAAAGAGAGCGAGTGGGTGGTTCTCCATCACGTCTGTGTCTCAAAATAGCACTGGGATCTTGATGGATGGACGCCATCGATGTCCGGCAGGCCAATGAGAGGCCGCATCACACTGCATCGGCGTTGTTAAGCGCTGGATACGCAGGGGTCGGTTAAAGCTTGGAGGCACTGGACGAACGCCATAGGCCACGCAACGGCCCTAGAGCATCGCGTCTGGTCGCATTGGAGAGGCGTTGTGATAGGCTGGAGGATTGTTGGTCGCGGCAGCGAGGGCGCTTATTCTGAACTTGTAAACGTCTTTTTTCCTGCAGTACAAGGGGCGGAAGAGCAACGAGAATCTCGAGAGGGATGGCGGTTGGTCATTGAAGGTCGAAAGAATTGGTCAAGCCGTGAAGCAAGTGTTGTTGTCAGAATTTCCGGCTCGATCATCAATGAAAAGGCACCCTCTCCGCGCCTTCTATTTTTTCTTCTTCTTCACTGACTTTGGTATTTGACAACGGGGTGATTCCTTCCAAAACTCTGATCTGAAACAACTAGTATTTACCTTAGGCGACACTACCCCACCCAGTATTAGATCCAAGGCAAGTAATGCTAGCAGACCTAGCAGGTACTATTACCCGCGTCATGCAGGCCGAGATTCGGGAAAGTCCCCGCCCGCTTGTTTCGTGTCTACCTATTCTGGCATCAATGATCAATCAAACTCCCCACTTCCGAGATCTCACAATGATTACCTTACCTTAGGTTCTTATTCCTACAATCACAGAAGCCAATTCTACCTACCTATTCTTCAACCACCTTTACTAAACTAGGTCTACCTACATAACAATCATACGATTCAGAGGCCCAACGCATGTCCGTCTAGAGGGTAAATGATGAACAAGAAGAGGAATGACGAAGCATGTCTGCTCCAGAGACCTGGGGGAGATCTTTGACTATGTAAGCCATGCTTCACCCCGTTGCCTCAACAAGGCAATTGCTGCCTGTGAGGTGCTCTCTACTGACGTACTACCCAGATAATGCCAGGGAATTCCCAATCAATCGTCACATGCATCGTCTCCCATTCCATGCTGTCGGTAACTCTTTCGCACCAACGCCCCTCCATATGTGTGGCGGTCGTTGAAACAACATACGGCTGCAGTTTGTTCATCAACACGGCGAGAAAAGCCCATGTGCATCGTGACCTACGGGAGCAGTAGATTGATTCGATGCGGCTTGGCTGACACTCCGACAAAGCGCAACGGCGCGATGCGCCTTTGCCATCGTACTCGTCAAACGCCGGTGAATTCCTCAGTTACTACTACCAATTAGTCCACCGCTCATATTTGTGATGCGTCCCGTCAAGGCTGCGGAAAGATCAGTCGCTGCGCTCACTCCAGCTACCATGCCCTAGTCCAAAGACACAGATAGCCTTGCGCTGCTCAGGGGCGGCTCTTTGCGTGGCGCTTCGTCGAAATTTTGAAAGCATCTCGGTTCTCTGCCACGGCCATATCCTGGCCCCCAACTCAAATGGCATCTCTAACTTCAATATCAGTATAGCAAATTGCAGGATCTGAAGAGATGGGGACGTCACACGTTTCTGGTAAGCACTCAAAGTCTAAATCGCACAGAGGTATCATGGCTTTTATGATGACTACTTAGATCTTGGTGTTGGGCTTCCATGAGACCGGGGCTCGAATACTATAGATGAAAGTGAACAATTTCGTCACCCGAGTCTCTCGCCCTCTGCAGTCTCAGGCGGATGATGGCAGCATACCTAGGGATGCCCTCATCATGCTCGATTGGATGCTTGCAGCACCCACGGCCAGATACGAGTTTTTCTGCTCGAGCGAATCTCAAATGAAGATGCAGAGTCTTGTTCATAAGAAGACCTGGAGACGGCCTCTTTGTCCAAATGCCGAACCATCGTCCAGATTCGATAATTCCCATATATAGGTACCTAGTATCTGGTCAATCTATGATGACCGTACTTGAAGTACTTTTTGCTGAATCCAGGATAGAAAGGAGCGACCATTGCAAGTGGGTGGCATAGGTACTCAAATAAGGCGGTTGAGTTGCTGTTACAGGGTAAGTGCGACTCCCATGGCCGCGGGAATGGCACTGCTCTAGATATCAGGTTCGATCAGTTGTCCCTCTCCTGGCGTTCAGAGAGCCTCTTAATATCTGTTTGGACGAAACGGGGTATAAGGCTCTGAGAAGAAATAAAATACATGATCATACCATGCTCAATTTCGACACTTTAGGCTGGTCACATACACGATGCAGCACGTGGTTTGAAAATATTGAATGTTTGTCGGGCTGACATCGAAACGACGAGACAAGCCCACCGACACCGAAACCGCAGGTCCGCCGGGATCTCCAGTGTTTGTCCAGCGCCTCTCCTATTGGCGCGGTTATTGTCACCGGTTAAATTGCCATTGGTCCTCTTATAATTGTGGGCTTCCACGGCAAATCGCTTCCCAGGCAAACCCCAAGCACTTCGAGCAGCCCAGCAACCCAGCAAGCTCAGGAACCTGGACCCTCTGCCAAAGTGTTAGGCACGCAGGGTACATAGCACCAGGCGGGGTTCTCAAGCCTCTCGATAGTAGAACGACGTGGGAGCTCTTTAGGCTTCTCTCCAATGAGCTATCGTGGGGCGACGGCTCGGGGTTGGGAAGAAACTCGTTTTCGCGAATGGAAAATGTCATTTGTGCCATGGCTGAAATACCCAATGCGGGGATGGAGGGTTTTTGCGTATATAATGGGATTTGCACATCTTGTCTTGGGAAGAGATGCCCCTCCAGCTTTTCTCTGTCTGCTTCCCCGTCCAATCTCTTTGCTTTCCTGACGTCGTCATTGTGATAGCTGCTATTACATCACCCCGCCAAGAGCGTTTCCGTTGAACATTAGGACTCGGCGTTGAGCAACAGTTTCGCTTCGAAGATGGCGACTCAAACGATCAACAAGGATGCGATCAGCGTAAGAGGAATCCCTCAACAACGGAGAGGCAACTGGTGGTGGCGTTGAGAAAGCGAGAGGTGTGAGAGAGAGAGACAATCGATTGAGGACTCGGAGCTGACTTGGCCCTCGGGCAAACAGAACCTCTCCTTCGTCCTCAACAAGCCCGGCGACGTGACCTTTGAGGAGCGGCCGAAGCCGACCATCACGGACCCCAACGACGTCCTCGTCGCCGTCAACTACACGGGCATCTGCGGCTCCGACGTGCACTACTGGGTGCACGGCGCCATCGGGCACTTTGTCGTCAAGGACCCGATGGTGCTGGGCCACGAGTCGGCCGGCACCGTCGTCGAGGTCGGCCCGGCCGTCAAGAGCCTCAAGCCCGGCGACCGCGTCGCCCTCGAGCCCGGCTACCCGTGCCGGCGGTGCTCCTTCTGCCGCGCCGGCAAGTACAACCTGTGCCCGGACATGGTCTTCGCCGCCACGCCGCCGTACCACGGCACCCTGACGGGCCTGTGGGCGGCGCCCGCCGACTTCTGCTACAAGCTGCCGGACGGCGTGTCGCTGCAGGAGGGCGCCCTGATCGAGCCGCTGGCCGTGGCCGTCCACATTGTCAAGCAGGCCCGCGTCCAGCCGGGCCAGTCCGCTGTCGTCATGGGCGCCGGCCCCGTCGGCCTGCTGTGCGCCGCCGTGGCCAAGGCGTACGGCGCCTCCACCATTGTCAGCGTCGACATCGTGCAGTCCAAGCTCGACTTTGCGCGGGGCTTCTGCTCGACGCACACGTACGTCTCGCAGCGCATCTCGGCCGAGGACAACGCAAAGGCCATCAAGGAGCTGGCGGGGCTGCCCGGCGGCGCTGATGTCGTGATTGACGCCAGCGGCGCGGAGCCGTCGATCCAGACGAGCATTCACGTCGTCCGCATGGGCGGCACGTACGTCCAGGGCGGCATGGGCAAGAGCGACATCACGTTCCCCATCATGGCCATGTGCCTCAAGGAGGTGACGGTCCGGGGCTCGTTCCGCTACGGCGCCGGCGATTACGAGCTGGCTGTCGAGCTGGTCCGGACGGGGCGGGTGGACGTCAAGAAGCTGATTACGGGCACCGTCAGCTTCAAGCAGGCGGAGGAGGCGTTCCAAAAGGTCAAGTCTGGGGAGGCCATCAAGATTCTGATTGCCGGGCCCAACGAGAAGGTGTAAGTGAGGATGCGCCGGGCTTCATGATCACGGATGGATACACATATATATTGTAAAATAACGAAACAAATTCACAAAAAAGTTCAAAAGATTTGGATGGCAGCGAGGACACAACGTCAATATGAGCAAAGCAGACCCTGCTGCAAAGGGAGATTCAGCAGAAGGGGAGGGGGTGATCCGTGTAATGGCAAGCGAGTGGCGGCCAGCAGAGACCCCCAAGAATTGAGGCTCTACTGGCTGTGGATGCGCAGCTGAAGGGCCTGCCAGTCACACAGAAACACGCGCCCTGAGCTACTCCTTGATTTGAATTCTTCATTAATAATACTAGTAGTAGTAGAGGCAGGATATCCGTCCAGTAACACGGCCTGGACTGTCTTAAGCGAACGGCTTGATAATAGCACACAGATGGGCCAAGGGCGCTAAAGCAGCAAGTAGAAAGTGAGGCTGAACCCGATCAAAATCTGTTGTTCAGCAGGATGAATCAGGTCACCCACACACACACACACATAAAGCACCTTTCCGCGGCGGATCCCCCTGTCCGACAAGCCCAAACCATTCCTCGCTCTTTTTATCTCTCCAGTGATAGGATCGTTCCTGTCTACTTTGCGTCTTGTAATGTCGGAATAGGCAAAAATCGATGAGTGCCAAAAGGGGTGCTGACGAGAGAAGCTAAGAAGACGGCGGAACCAATCCCGCACGGACGCCGATCTGCTGCGTTTCGGGAAACGGTCCCTTTTCAAGGTTATCTGGATTTTGATCGATCTCTGTTACCTCATGTGGATTCTC
>LFMI01000061.1:0-10786 GCA_001050175.1 Trichoderma parareesei | reverse complement strand
CCCCCCCCCCCCCCCCCCCCCCCCCCCCCCCCCCTCCCCTGTCCTTGCCGTGGCCTTCTCAGCGCGGCTACGTCAACCATGCCCGGTGAACTGACACCCTCATAGTAGCGTGCCTCTTGCGCCAGTCAGCCGACTCGAGGATCGTACTCAAAGCAGAAAATGCGTTCGGCTGCGAAAGGCGCTCAAGAATGCGTTTGCGGAGGTTCTTCAGACGTACAACCAGGTGTCGGACGTTGTCAGGGGCTTCGCCGAGCAGGTGGAGCTGGAAAAGTACTACGACATGTACGACGTGAGCGACTTTGACATTTCGGACTCCCGTCTGGGCTTCAACGCTGCCGAGTTTGACGACCTGGAGTCGCTGAGGACTTTGAAGATCCTGGCCGCGCGGTTCCACACCACGCGGAAGATGCTCCTTTGTGCCCTGCTGGCTTTGGATGCGAATGGCGAGGTCAAGGATCTACTGCGCTGGACGGCTGCGGTAGAGTCGTTGCAGAGCGTCAACACGTTGACCAAGTCGGTGTTTGAGAAGCTGCAAGGGATACTGAGCGAGGAAGAATGTGAGTGGCTATGTTTGCACTTTTTAAGACCCGCCTGGATTCATTTGTGCCCTTGTCTTGAACCGCCTTTGCTAACTTCAGTTTAGCATTCCCCTTGCCACCTACTCCTCAATTGCCGCTGACGCCGGGCAAAGAGCGATGGCGCTCACAGCTGCGCAAGCTCAATTCCATGTCTACGGGCATCCGAGGCTTGCAAGCCAAGCTTCACTTGCTGCGAGAAGAATCCGACAGAGCGCTTGATGACTCCAACGACATTTCCGAAATGGGGCCCAATCTCATGTCACAGTACGACTCTATCGGAGTGGACCTGAGAATGCTCATGGCGGCATGGGAAGAAGGCAGAGCGGCTCTGGCCCAGGGCATTGACAGGAACGAGAAGAGACTTTCGTCCATCAGCACGTTGCTATCACCTGCAAGCTCGCTCAGCGGGCTCACGACGATAGGCGAGGGAGGCACAGCAGACGCCTTCAAGGCTCTGACGGGTGAATCACCGCCGGCTTCGGACATCCACGACGGAGAAGACGACCAGGAGGTGTTTGAAGCGGTGGCCAAGCCGCGGCCGCGGAGCATGCTGACGCGAGAGGAGAGAATCGCAAAGGTCAAAGAAGAGAGGGAGCAGCGGGCATTGGCACGGCAGCAGATGGAGGCGACCAAGGGCATGCTGAGGGAGCTGGAAACAGTCATCAGCCTACGACCCCAGAAGCGAGCCAGTGCCCCTGTTGGCCCTCGCGTCTCCCTGTGAGCTCGAGACCTACAAGTCTCGACGACATTTTCCCCACCTACACTTCATGTAACATGTACAGGCGCACGGTACCATACGTCACTCTTTTCCATTCTGCTTTTCTTGTTTTCCTTTTCTGTCGATCGATTACTGCTTTCTCTTTTCTGTATCCTTTTCTTTCTTCCTTCAAATTTCGGGGCAAGACACGGTGTAACGGCTACGGGTCTGGGGCAATTGGCTGTTTTGCTTTCTGCAATTGTTGCTGCTCTGTTTTTGTTGTCGTCTTATAGAACCGATCTTTTTGATCGTGGTGGAGGCCGGTGTCCTTTTTGTTTTCTGTTTCCTTTGTGCTGGCTTGACTTGGACTTAGACAAGGCGTCTTGACGGGGATCGAAACGCAGCGCAATCTCTTGTATATAGCGGAGCATTTTGGCAGGATACCTCATCTCTCAGGCACGTGGCTGCAGGAATGCGTTGGACGAGATGATGGGCAACCAAATTGACTGCGAGGATGCAATGTTTCGACGAAAGCTGTCTGAATGCTATTAAGGGGGAAAGGCCTCATCACGAGTGAGCATTGTCACTCTGATTGTGTCAGTAATTGTCCAAGTATCCTCTCACTCTTGTCCTCCATTTTGCCTCTCCCAATAGGGAAGTAGAAGAGCAGCCTTCAGTCATGCTTTGATGACGCCTAAAATTGGATAGTCTCTCTCTCTCTCTTGGTTTCAGTGTAATAAGCCTCTAGAGAAATGAATGATGAAATGGACCCAAACATGGGCGCGCTACCTCGAGCGTCAGCCTAGCATCTATGAGACAGCATGTACCGCTGCCAGCACCAAAGGCTAGGCAAGGGAAGAAAAAAAAGGTGCTGCCCCGCGTCAAGTTGGCGCCTCGGACCCAAGACGCGTCTCGACGCCGCCCACAAGCTTCGTGTTAAGTGCTTTTTCTGCCTGCTATTCCCTGGAGCTTCACCTCCACCAAAACGCCGTGCATTTTGCCTTTTCTTCTCTTTTCCACCAACAAAACCTCAGCCACTCTGACTTGACTCTATCTTTCTCTCTCTCTCTCTCTCTCTCTCTCTTGCTCTTCTACATTCGTCTTTGTCCATCAAAGTCTTCTCTCTCATCTCCTTTCCTTCTCCTTGTCTCTCTCCACTACGATAATCACACATCTTCTATAGCCAGTACGTTTCGAATCCCTCTATTGCGTGCATTTCCTCGACAATTACTCCTCCTCCTCCCCCTCCTCCTCTACGACTTCGAATTTGGGATGAATAGAATCTGACACGCAGCAGAAATGTTGGAAGCACGGTTGGAACAGGCTAGCATCCTGAAAAAGGTAAAACTGACACGATCTCCCTCTATCTCCCCCTCTCTCTGTCTCTCCCCCTTTGACGCTGCCTTGCTGACGATGGAACAACCACAACCGACAGGTGGTCGACGCCATCAAGGACCTCGTGCAGGACTGCAACTTTGACTGCAACGACTCGGGCATCGCGCTGCAGGCCATGGACAACTCGCACGTCGCCCTCGTGTCCATGATGCTCAAGGCCGAAGGCTTCTCGCCGTACCGATGCGACCGCAACATCGCCCTCGGCGTCAACCTGACGTCCCTGACAAAGGTGCTGCGCGCCGCCCAGGGCGACGACATCCTGACGATCAAGGCCGAGGACGCCCCGGACGTCATGAACCTGCTGTTTGAGAGCAGCGGCGAGGACCGCATCAGCGAGTACGACCTCAAGCTCATGGACATTGACCAGGAGCACCTGGGCATTCCCGAGACGGAGTATGCGGCCACCATTACGATGCCGTCGAACGAGTTTCGGAGGATCTGCACAGATCTGGCGGCCATGTCAGAGTCAGGTATGGGAAGAATACCTTTGGATGTCGGGGATGCTTCAATGATCCGGTTTTAGGAGCTAACATGATTTTTCTTTTCTTTTTTTTTTCCCCTGGATAGTCGGCATCGAGGCCTCCAAGGACGGCGTCAAGTTCTCTTGCAACGGCGACATTGGCAACGGCTCCGTCACCCTGAGAAGCCACACCTCCATCGACAAGCCCGAGAACAATGTCGACATTGAGCTGACGGAGCCCGTCTCCCTGACATTTTCGCTCAAGTACCTGGTCAACTTCTGCAAGGCTGCCGCCCTGTCCAACCAGGTCAAGATCTGCCTGTCCAGCGAGGTGCCGCTCTTGGTCGAGTACAACCTCTCTGGCAGCAGCTACCTGCGCTTCTACCTCGCGCCCAAGGTTTGTCTCTCAATCCCCTACCAAAGTATCACAATGCTAACGCTGTTGAATCAGATTGGCGATGACGAGTAAATTATCTGCCCACCTGCGTTCCCAAAACCTTCAACGACCCAACATGTAATTTTCTTCGCAAACCACTGAACCGGACTTGTACTTGGGCAGCAACCTACTACGCGGCTCCTAGGGCACGGCTGGTCGACCACCCGACGCTGACAGAGTGAGGAGAAATGGATATCAAAAAAAAAATATTGTTTCACAGGCCTCCTTCTTTGTCTATTCTAATCACGATACTATGTAGCAAAAGAGAGAGAAAACAAAAAGGAGACGAGCACGCTGCTTGGCTTTAAGTCTACCTCCCGACCGAAGATTGGACCTCCGAGAGATGTCTGGCCGCGTTGCTCCTGAAAGAGTCCGTCTCTGTGCCCCTGCTCGGTCATGTCTTTTTCGCTCTTCATCTTTGACGCCAAAACTGGCCCTTGTTCGTCGTGCTTACATATCGAATCGAGATTCTGACGCTTCGTGGAAGCGGCTTAGAGCGGATCGTAGCTTCGGTTCTCGGCGGGGCGTTTTTCCTACCCCATACCGACCTACCTAGTATTTCTGTAATACTGGACGATGCTGTTGTCTCTGGCGCCCTTTTTTGTTAGCCTTTTATTAGAGTGCGCCCTCCTTTTTGCTCTGACTCTTGTCTTTTCATAGTGACAAAGAGGGGCGTCAGCTATTCCGTGACCTGGCGGTGAGTTGCTGATGATTTCATTTTAGTTTTTGTCTTGCCTTCCTATCATTCAGGTGCCCTTGAACTCCGCTGACGGCGGGACTGGTTCTGGCTCACACGGGAGAAGCCAGTAATAATGCCACTCCCAGATTAATCATCAACTTTTTGCTACCGACTGAATCTCAGCGAGTCTGACAACCTCGATGAGATCAAGACGCCTGGACCAGGACTTTCCCCCTTTTGAGTCAAAATTCGTTCAATTTCTGTTTCTATTCGGATTTTCTAATACGTGCAGCTACAGCTTTAGCAAGGCACCTGTTGCTATCCTCCGCATATCGGCGCACACCAATAGTGTCACTAAGATCTACTACGACTACCTAGGTAGTATTCCTTGAGTTGCACACACACACACACACAACACACGACATAGAACGAAGAGCCATGTCTTCCGAGTTACAGCTCGCACCGAGGGTACTGGCAGTTGCCAGCCATGTACGTCCTCAATATCAGAGCATTCTGCCACATGATGAGGTTTTGACTGACGGTGGTCACAGGTTGTCTCAGGGTATGACTTGACGTGAAAATATCAAAAAGCAAGCGTGGAAACGGCTTAGTTCCATGAGATTCCATCGCGAGGGCCAGCTTGAGTTAACGCGAGACCTCATCAGCAACGTGGGCAACAAGGTCGCCGTCTTCGTGCTCCAGTCACTGGGATTCGACGTCGCGGCCCTCAACACGGTGCAATTCAGTGAGTCCTCTCTCACCCAAACCTCTTTGACGGAGGAGCTTGACACACCCCTTCTTCTCCCCTTTGATCCCGGGTTTGAGCTACCCGCTGACCCAACTCCTGCGATTTCTTTCCGCAACCCACCAGGCAACCACACAGGCTACAGACAATGGACGGGGACGAGGGCCACGGCGCAGGAAATCTCCGACCTGTACGCCGGCCTGAAGCAGTCGTACCTGGACGACTTCGACATGATGCTGTCGGGCTACATCCCCGGCGCCGAGGGCGTCACGGCGGTGGGAAACATTGCAAAGGGGCTCAAGGAAAAGTTTCGGGACGTGCCGGGCAAGTTCTTCTGGGTGCTGGATCCCGTCATGGGGGACAATGGCAAGCTGTACGTGGCGCCGGAGGTTGTGCCCGCGTACAAGGCGCTTTTGCCGTATGCGGATCTGATACTGCCGAACCAGTTTGAAGCCGAGTGAGTCTTCCCTCATATGAAAGGGGTCCCCTCTGCAAATATCGATCGGTTCGGGATGTCGTTGCTGATACGACCATGTTTCCCCCCCCATCTCTACAGGCAGCTCTCCGACGTCAAAATCGTAGACATGGCCAGCCTCACGCAGGCCATCCAGGTCCTGCACGAAAAGTTCCGCATCCCGCACATCATCATCACCTCGGTCAGCTTCACCACGCCCGACCACCCGCCGTCGCACCTCTCCGTCATCGGGTCCACCATGACCTCGGACCGCCGCGCGCGCACCTTCAAGATCACCTTTCCCTCCATCGACTGCTACTTCTGCGGCACGGGCGACATGTTTGGCGCGCTCATCACGAGCCGCGTGCGCGAGGCCGTCGAGGCCGTGCCGGGGCTGACGGCGCGCGAGAGCTGGCTTAGTGATGATGATGTTGCGGCGACGGAGCTGCCGCTCGCGAGGGCCGCGGAGAAGGTGCTCGCGAGCATGCACGAGGTGCTGGCCAAGACGAGGGAAGCGATGCCCGCCGTCATGGAGAGGACGTGGGCCTCGATGGGGGCCGATGCGGATCGGGGCGATGAGAAGAAGGCGCATTATGTCAAGTCCAAGGCGGCGGAGCTGCAGCTGGTGACCAACTTGGACAGCTTGCGGAGCCCGACGACGACGTTTTCTGCCACCAAGATTTAGAGGTTGGGAGGAGAGGGAAAGGCGTGTGGACTGGGAATACATAGATGGGGACGGCGAGCGGGCGGCGTAAGAATGCCTTTTTATGTTGCTTTTATACTCTTTTTATATCTGTTTCTAGGTAGCATCCGTGTGATATATAGACCTGAATGGGGGACTGCTGTCTTGTACTTCTAATGCCCCAAGTCCCGTCCGTCTTTTGAATCCGCCCTATGCCATGTTGTATCATTTTCATATTTCATATCGTGATCGCGTGTTACTTCCTAAAGTCTCCTTAGTTCTTGCCCGTGCTTCCAAAGCCACCGGCACCCCGAACGCTCTCCTCCAGCTCCTCCACCTCGACAACGTCGGGCGTCACAATCCTCTCGAGCACGAGCTGCGCGATCCGATCGCCCTCCTTGATCTCGTAGTCGGCGTCCGCGTGGTTGAACAGGAGGACCTTGACGGGGCCGCGGTAGTCGGCGTCGATGACGCCCGCGCCGGTGTCGATGAAGTGCTTGGAGGCGAGACCCGAGCGGGGAGCAATGCGGCCGTCTGTGTTGCACATTAGCCGTCTCGTCTCGTTGTTTTGCTTTGCCATTGTTTTGCTTTTCTTTCCCCCCATAGACGGCTCTAATGGGTGCTGGCATCGTTCATGGATGGGACTTACACGTTCCAGCAGGCACGGCAATGCTAATGTCCGTATCGACAAGCACCTTTCCCCTCGCCGGCACAACCGTGTCCTTGGCAGCGTACAGGTCGTAGCCCGCGGCAAAGGCGCTGCCGCGGGTGGGCAGCCTGGCCTGCGGCGAGAGCTTCTTGACGTGCAGCGGGACGGCGGCCTCCATCACGGACATTGTGGGATTCGTAGTGGTGGTAGTAGTGGTGGCGGTGGTAGTAGTAGCAGCAGCAGCTGGCGCTTCTGCTTCTTTTGTCTGCTCTTCTGCGGGAGGAGGTGCAATTGGGGCGTCTTGGGGGGCTTCCGAGGCGTCGGCGGCGGCCTCGGTGTCGGTGTCGGTTCTGAGGCGTTTGGCGGGAGGGGAGGTTGTGTCGTTCTCGGGCGCTGCTGAGGACATGGTTTTGTTTAGACTGATTGTAAAGGTAGTTGAGTATGAAGGTTGAGAAGAAGCTTGTACAAGGGCAATGGAAAGATGAAAGTGAGTAACGAGTGTAGAACAGAGGACAAGATGGACAATCTGAGGGAGGGACAAGGACAATGATGAGTCCAAGGCAATGCAATGCGCTGTTCAGCTTACCTCTGCTGGTAGCACAAGGGTTACTAGTTGGTAGTAGTATGCCAATGGCTGGCTGGAGAGGAAGTCGGTGAGAGTTTGTTGGACGGGAATCGAGATTGATTGGAGGGGCGACGCGACGCGTCTAAGCTTTTTGTGGTGGGGGGAAGGAAAAGAAGCGGCCAATTGAGGCGGGGCGACAGATACGACAGTGTAAGAGGATCAGTCCCTTGCATTGAGCAACTGGAGCAGCTGGACATGATTCGTTACGAGATGTCGCGTATGTGAAATCAGGCAGTAATTGATCATGATCACGACAGGCACCAGGGGCGGAGGGCAGTTGGTTGGTTGCGTTGATTCTACAGTATCAAGCACGGTTAATCGTCCAGCTCTCGCCCAAAATCAACCAGCCGAATCTTGGTCGCATCCCGCGGGTGAAACTGCGCAACATGCGACCGGATCAAGAACCTCGCTGCCGCCGTCTCGTACGGCAGCTTCACGTACGCGTCCGAGCTGCTGCCCTTGGCCTCGACCAGTCGGTTCAGCAGCTCCTCGGTCAGCTGCCGCATCTCCGCGCCGGCAGCCGAAGCCGCGTCCCTCTGCTGCTTCTGCTTCGCCTTGCGGCCCTGACCGCTCCCTTCGCCGTTGCCGTCGCCGTCGCTGGGGCCCCAGATGTCGTCGATCCGGCGCTGGTTCTTATCCTTGTTGATCTCGCCCTTTGGCTTCTTCAGCTTGCCCTGCGCGTTGAACCCGGCAGCGAGATCGTCGGCGTCAATGTCCATCATCTCTCCCACCACGGGCCCGCCCAGGGCTTCTGCCGCGAGCATCACCGCCAGGTGTTCGTCGATGAAGCGGTTCAGCGCCTTCATCAGCTTGCTCGTCTCCTTGTTGTAGTATTGCCTCTTCTGCCGTAGCTCTTCGATGCGCTTGCGCGCCTCGTCCTCTGGTCTCGTGGTGACCCCCGAATTGACCTCGGCCCGCAGAGTCTCGATCCTCTGCTTGAGGGCTTCGTTGAGAAGCTGATGGTCTTTGAGCGCGGCTTCATCGTCCTTCAGCCGCCTCTGTTCTCGCTCCGTTGCCTCTGCCTGCGAAGCCAAGAACGCCTTGGACTCCTCGATTGTTCGGTGCGTCTTGCGCAGCGCCAGCAGCGCCGGCAGAACCGATCCCGGGAACGGCAGAAAGGGCTCGGAGTTGGTGACATCGTCAAAGGCCAGCTTGAGGACCTGGGCCTGGCCAGCGGCGGTGCTGGGCGCTTGGTGCTCTGCAGAGCGCAACTGCGAGTGCATGCGTTAGACGGCGGTTCGATGCCCAAAGTACCCAGTTGCAATGCAGCGCCGAGCGCCTGTAGAGCTACCCAGGTATAGCTTACCTCGTCTAGCTGGGCCTCATATTCGCGGACTTTGCGCTGGAGCTCTTTGAGCGTGTGGTCGATGTTTGTGGCATGAGCCTGGGCTTCCGAGCTGCTGCGCGGCCTGTCCTCCATTGCCTGGATGATTCCAATGCGCGTGATTCCTTCGTTTGGCGAGCTTCAACACAAGCCACAACCCAGAGCATTGCGCCGTCCGAGCGACACAGTCTGCGAACTGTGCGATCTTCGCCCTTGCAGCTGCTCCAATCACAGTGCTGATGCGGCTCCCGGCGATCACGCATCGCCGTATCGTGCCCCATGCTCTCCAAGCTCCCGCACTGTGCAGCCCGTGCCGCGCCTTGTTCTTGGCAGCAAAAAAAGTGTCGCGCATTCTGTCGCCCAATCAGGCGTGTCACGTGACGCTCCAGCGGGCAGCTGCCGCCAGGGAGGCGTGGGCGCTTTTTGCCGACCCCGAACTTTCTTCCTCCAACCGCTGCTTTTCTCCTCTCCATCATCCCTCCTGCGACGCGCCGCCTCGTCGCCATCGATTCGATCGCACCAGCGTCTGTGACCTGAGCAAATCGCCAGCATCCGCTCCCGCGTCCCAGCGCCATTTCGCACGTGTGCTCGTCCGCGTGTTCCTCTGCTGCCGTGGTCTCTGTTCCTGTTCCTGTTCCTGTTCGGTCGGGGTTTGCTAGGACTCGCCAGCCTGGCCTGGAAAGCAGCATTCGCGGTTCTTTCGCCTCTTTCCGCCTTTGGTCTCGGCCCTATCTAGCCGGAAGCCGCAGCGTTTGGCAACCACGCGCAGCCCATCGCAATTGTCGAGGCGACTTTTCTCAGAATACTAACCCTTACCGCGCGAGGTGCCGGTTGGACTTGCGTACGTGAGCGCCAACTTCAAGATTCGTCGGGTCTTGCCAGGTGGAATTCAAGGTTTGAGCTGAGCGCATTGTCTCTTCACTCTCTGCTTTCGAGGCACCTGTCCCAGCACCGATAACTCGCTACACCATCCTCTCCACCGTCCACCACTCCGTCACCAGCCACTCAGTTGTCATCATCGCCCTTTCTTCCCGTTGGCCATTTGCGCAGTTCACCGAAAGATTCCCAGCAGCTCGACACCTTTCTGCCAAAGCGCTGGATCATCTAGACGCGGAAGAAGAGAGAGCTCCAGCCCTTTGAGAACACAGCTCCTCCCACCATCTACTCCGCTACACACAGCCTGGGCAGCGCCCTCCTTGCGACGCCACCAAAAAGTCACATCACGAATCCTGCATACACGAGACAGCCGATCCTCTCTCACCACCGATTCCAGCCACTACACCAGCACGTTTTCCTTCGAAAACCCCCTGAGTGTAGATAAGACAAAAATCGAAAAAAAAAAATTGAAAAAACCAAGAGAACAAGGACGCAAGGTCTTTGGCCATCGCCCGTTAGACGATCTCTATTTCGTCCCACTATCTCTGTGACCACACTGTTCCCTCCGCCAGCGGACAAAGGATCATTCCCAAGGACGACGCAATGTCTACCTCGCCCCCACAACCGACTCAATCGGCCAAGCGCCCTCTCGAAGAACCCTCCTCGCCCTCCCGAGCGACGGACCAGCCCGAGGCCAAGCGACCAGCCCTGGACAAGACGTCCAAGAGCGATGAAGAGACGGAAAAGCTGGATCTCCCGCCTGAGCTGCCTGTCGAATCCGAGGAGGAGCAAAACGGCGAGGACAATGCCAATGCCAATGGCGTCGCCGGAACCGAGTCATCTGTCACCGCAACCGAGACGGGCACCGACGTCAAGGCCACCCCCACTGTAGCAATCTCGACGGCATCTTCCTCCGCCGTGGCCGCCTCGGCTGCCGCTCACGACGAGAGCTCATGGATCCACATTCGAGCAGTCATCTCTAGTCCGGAGGCTGCCACCATCATCGGCAAGGGCGGCGAGAACGTGTCCAACATTCGGAAAATGTCCAATGCCAAGTGTACCGTCAGCGACTATCAAAAGGGAGCCGTCGAGCGTATTTTGACAGTTAGTGGCATCGTTGATGCAGTTGCCAAGGTACGTCGAAGAAACCATCACCCCCTCTTCCCCTTGTTTCTGCCCCCCCCCC
>LFMI01000658.1:262650-283709 GCA_001050175.1 Trichoderma parareesei | reverse complement strand
AAAAAAAAAAAGGCAGACATGTGACATGATCCTGGTCTTGCTTTTGCAGTTGGGCTGCGGCTGATTTCAGATCTGCAAGGGTGTCTTCCTCCTGGAGGATCACATTGTTCATTGTTTCTTCTGCGTCTTGTGAAACTTGGTTTTCATGTGTGTAGTAATGACTCCTTGATTCGGCTTGTTTCGGCCTTCTTCCCATGTTATCTTATCGAGAGAGTGCAAGAAGGAGGTTTGTCTAGCGTATAGCTGAAAGTCCCGTCGTTTCTAGCCCCCACGATATTATGCACGTTGCTCACCGAGACAATCCATCCTGCAAGCCACGCGCGGGAAAGCAACGCAACTTGTGGTAATGATTCTCCCCCTGTGATGTAAAAATCCTACCGCGCCTCCCAACGATATTTGGACCAATAGCCCTTGTTTGTTTTCCTGTCGAATTGGTCCTTGGGCAGAAACTCCCTTGCATGGGCAGCTGATGTAAATTGATTAGGCCCCGAGTTGGCTCGTCCTCCGAGTGCCGCAACGTCGTGCGTAGGCAGGCAGGGAGAGCTCATCTGACCCCTTTTTAATATCGGGCATGGGCTTTATAAAGTACATGCAGGCGAATCACAATAAGCAACTAAAAGAACGGGAGGGCGCAAGCTGCATGGTGGCATCATTGGACGTGTCTGGGTTGTTCATCTCATATCGAAACATCATCGCCAGAAGTAGTAGCCAGATTAGCAAGGAGAGGAAAAAGAAACAACAAGCCAATTTGGGGAAATCCAAATCCATGTAGAAACCAGAGTCAAGTTGGGATTGGGGTCGTTTATGTCGTATTTGTCAAGGAAAAAGAAAAGAAGGGCAAATCCGGGTTATTGGGTCGCTGGTAATCCTGGCAACTTCATCAGACAAACGAGCGACAAGACATGGTACAGACCATCGTACCCAGCTGCGCATGCTTTTCCCGTCTCAAGCCTTGGGCAGAAGTCTGTTGGAGAGGGGCCAGCAAGCGGCAATCTGCAAACTGTTAATGAATACTTCGATTTGATTTGCAAGGGATGTAAGTTGACCCCTTGGCGTCCGCAGGGGGGGGCGGCGCCTCTCGGGAGTGTAAGCCAGTCATGTCAGTTTCGATTCGCATCCCCAACTATATGAGGCCGAAATGGAAGTGTTTGCATGCCCGAAATCAGGGCACCAATAGCCTCACGTGGACTTTTATGAGGTGCTTCTGGGCCCATTCGTGCATGGTCGTCGATCTGAGAGGCTCATCTAGAACCGTAGCCCTTGTCTTGGGCAGCCATTGAAGTCATGGTTGCGGAGCATACCGGTACATGTAATCCTTCAAACATAGCCCTGGCCATCGTCTGGCTGCAACATATCGAACTAGGTAGTGAGTTGTGCAAGCCACAGCATCATTCTGCCTGCAATGCATGTTGACTGATGCTCGTTGATGCTCGTCTAGGGCCCGCATGTATCATGCAACATGGCTGTACCGACTATTCGACCGGTCAACGTCATCTTGCTCTATTTTCTGCAGTTCATTCTCCCTACCTTCTGGCATCCCGTGACAAGCGTATAATGCAATTCGCCCTGCGTATTGTCTTGTACGCAGTCTCTTTACACAGCAAACTGCCGAGTTCGCATCAAGTGCTACATGTGTAATGTACCGTACATCCGTCTCTGCTCAACGTTAGTACCAGTAGTGACACTTGCTGTGCTTGAAAGGTGACATGCGTGAGACTCAGGCAGAGTCACAACAGCTGCGTGTAATGCCGCAATCGCCCGTCAGCTCGTGTCTGTAGAACCTGTTGTGAGGTCGTGGGGCTGAAACGTGACCACATTCTGGGCAGATCGATCCTTGCATAGAGAACCCCAGACCTGGGAGCTGGGATATCGCAAATGACCGAACGGCCACAGAGGCCGAATCGGAGCAGCCCGGCACAGCAACAAGAAGCCTGGGCCCTTTCCGGGCCACTTATTTCGAGGTGAGGTGAGGTCGAGAGCGTGGTGAAGGAGAGAAGTTTGGAGGTGAGTCTCTGCCAGCCAGCAGTTCTGCCGTCCTATCCCTCTCCGCCTTCCCAAAGCTGTCGGTGCCCCGTGCGGACAGCTCACCACCTTTGCCAACTTCATCTCGACTTCATCTGGTCTCTTGTCATACAATCAGTCATCATCCTCTTCATCCTCTGAGCTGCGCCCAAAGACGCTGCATGGCCCCGGCACCAACAACCATCTCTGTCGGATCAAGTCAATCACAAACCGGCGCTCGCCAGCGATACTAGCGGGGCTCGTCGCTGCGACGGCTCCATCTCCACCTGCGCTGGGCTGGAAATACCATCCATGATGATGGACCTGGAATCGAGGCCGATCAGACCCATGCCGCCCACCCGCTGCCCTCGATGATACATGATAGTACACCAAACGCCATCACACGTACAGGAACATGCATGCATGCTGATTTCGTACAGCAACGCAAGTGTATTACTGCACTGCATCGTTACGAGGCCAGAGAGCTACCGGTCCACGTGTCGAGGCCTGGCAGCCCCTGGGCACGGTCCGACGCCGTTCCCCCACCAATTTGCAGGTCTATCTGAGGCCGGGATTTCAGCCCAATGTCAACTGCCTCCCCTGCCTGCTTCCTTGACCGGCTGCACGCTAGCACGCCATGCAGCCCGAGACGGCGCTGACAGGCAGGCCTGCGAGAGCACCCAGCTTCCCTAGATATGATACCTACCTACCTACCTACCTACCTACCTACCTACCTACCTACAGAACCCTACGGAGTACCTTGGTATGTGCGAAGTAGCTCCCGGTATTAGCCTCGAATCCTGCCGTGTTCGCCCAGCCGCCGCTCCTCAGCCTGCCCGCTACTTGCAGCTGTCGACTGTGACTCTTGTCAGCTGTTCACCGGCGCTCCGGCGTACCACCACGCTTGCAACTGCCGCCGCTGGGCCTGCTCGCTTACACGCTGCAAATTCCCTGCATGGTTTGGGTCACGAGCAGCAGGGCTAGCAGATATCCTGCAGGCCCTACCGAGCACCTTCGTCCACGTCTCGATCCCGACAACTGCGAACCTGACCTGGCAGAGTGGGTATTATGCTGATGAGATGGCATGGGCGGACTGAAATATCGCAGGTGTGATGAGGAGGGGCCGGGTTTGGCCCTGTCACACAAACGGACAGCTCCTAAAGACCGAACCTTGGGCGAGGCATCTGGGCACGCAGAGTGAAGAAGGGGGCATCGAGAATTGCTTTTTTGCGGCTGTTGCGTGGCGTGTCGGATCCGAGGCGCCCATGCCGGTTACACAGTTTTCTCGTCCAGCTTTCGCCCATCGAGGGCGTTCTATGCCTAATGAGCCTACCTTATACGCCAGATATCCCGGACCCTTGACCCTTGGGTATATATACAAGATGCCCCCCCCTGATGATCACGGGCTTTCGGGTCCTGCAGCTTTCAAGAGAATCATCTTGCAAAGGAGACTAAGAGCTTGTGCAAAAGCACTTTAGCCTCAACCTCGGTAGGTCCATCCGTTTACTCGGCGAATTCAACATGTTTCCAACTTGCTCCATGCCCAGTCTAAACCCCCTCTGCAAACCCTGCACAGGCTTTGGCTCACTCCACGCTCTAGTTCGTGTGGATCATACTAAAGGCGCATCACCTCGACTGCTTCAGAAAGAGGAGTAAAGTCTCGCGTGCTCTGCATCCTGATTCTCCAGTTTCTGAAATTCAGGGCTCATCTGTGAATTTCCCAGGCGACTCTTTGCTCGTCGCTGATCTCGCCTGGTAGTCCTTTGGATTGCCTCATCAGGCGAACCCCAGCTCGGACCAGCCAATAACAACCGTGGTTGAGACGCAATCAGGGTGGCCGGCGCTGGTTCAGGTACAGCTGACAGGCATCCTTGTATAGCCGACTAGCAGACCGCGCCCTGGTCGACCAGGACGTCCGGGACGTTCAGACGTCGTTATAAAAGAACAACCCCCGGTGCGCTTACAAACCGCCAAGCTGGAGTGCCTACTTGCACTTCTTCCCAGGAGGGTTCGGAGGGCTATACGAGGCAAAATGGGCAGTGACGACGCATATACGCTCACGGCGGCCGAGGCCTTGGCCAAGATCCGGTCTGGTGAGTTGACAATCGAAGCCTATGCGCGCTCATTGCTGCGGCGCATCGATGTGCGCGACGCCGACGTCGGGGCATGGGCCTATCTCGATAAGGACTACATCCTGCAGCAAGCAAAGGCCTTGGACAAGGTGCCTATGAAGGATAGGGGGCCGTTGCATGGAATGCCCATTGCCGTCAAGGATGTCATATACACAAAGGGTAAGACGTCTCTTCAGCTGCTGCTGCTGCTGCTGCTGCTTGTTGCAATGGCACAAGGGGGGGCAAGCTAATGTTGGGCGCCTCTAGATATGCCCACGGCCCATAACTCGCCAATCTATAAAAATGACTTTCCAAAGCTTGACGCAGCATCAATTATACTCCTCCGCCACGCCGGCGTCCTGTTTCTTGGTTGGTTCGCCCATTTATTGACTCGATCATCTAATACGTCGCACAAGTCGCTGACGCCTCCTTGCTTCTCCCTTCTCAGGGAAGACAACGACGGCCGAGTTTGCAGCCTCCTATACGGGGCCAGCCTCGACTCGCAACCCGCACAACCCGTCCCGCACCCCGGGCGGCTCCTCTTCCGGCTCCGGAGCGGCCGTTGGAGACCTGCAGGCTCCGGTCGCGCTCGGCACACAGACCGGCGGATCCACCATCCGCCCGGGCTCTTTCAACGGCGTCTACGCCTTCAAGCCCACCTGGAACGCTGTTTCCCGTGAAGGGCTGAAGGTTTCCTCATTGATGCTGGATACCATTGGCATCTTTGCACGTGGCGTTGACGATCTGGAGCTCGTATCTGACGCATTCGCGTTGCGTGATGATGAGCCGAGCCATTTCAATGGCATCAAGGGTGCGCGCTTTGCCCTATGCAAGACAGTTGTCTGGCCGATTGCAGGAGAGGGCACGCGCAATGCGATCGCCCGCGCTGTCGACATTCTCCGCGCCCAAGGCGCAGAGGTGGACGAGATCGACCTGCCGGCGGAGTTTGACAACCTGCCTCGCTGGCACAATGTCGTCCTGCAGACCGAGGGAGAGACATGCTTTCTCCCCGAGCACCGCACGGCCAAGGACCAGCTCTCGCCGCAGCTTGTGGGCTACGTCGAGCGAAAGGCCGGCTACGACCACCGCGAGCAGCTCAAGGCCATGGACGGCATCGCCGCCCTCCGACCCAAGATTGACGAGATTGCAGGGCGATACACGGCCATCCTGACCCCCAGCGCCGTCGACGAGGCCCCTGAGGGGATCGAGTGGACGGGTGACGCGGCGTTTTGCTCGGGCTGGTCGGCGCTGCACACGCCGGTGGTGAATATCCCGGGCTTTCAGGGGCTCACGGGGATGCCCATTGGTGTTTCGCTTGTGGCGGGGAGATATCGCGACCGGCATCTTCTCAAGGTAGCCAAGGAGGTGGGTAAGCTGTTTGAGGCAGAGGGTGGGTGGAAGAGGAGGTTGTAAATATGTTTTGATTTGTGACGATGCTCCAATACACGCTACAGGGAGGCATGCGGAGGAGGTATATATGTAACATACAATCTCGTTACTTTTCAGAAAATCAATCAAGCATACGATACCAAGTGGGTGAGTAACTTGGATGATCATGTATAAACACTTTGTATGAAGTGTAAGACCATAAGGTATGGGGTAATATTCGTAAATTCTAGTCAGTACCTTTGAGAATGGCCTCTCCCACGAGGACCTGTCCGTACCCGCTTCCAGTGCCATGGACGACAACGACCTAGACAACCTACAATTTCCGACAAAACATACATACAAATAGTTAAAGAAGACAGGCATAAGTAAAAAGATCCTTTATATCGCGATCCCTTACCATAAAGCTTTTTTTTCGACATACAAAGCCTGCTGTGTCGCATGCTTTGTTCTCAAGTTCCACATCCATTAGGTCCTTTTCCCCCGTTTTCACTCAACGCCTACTTTCTGCCCCTTGTGCTCTCTCACCTTCTCCGTCTTCCCACCCCTATCAATCGATTTCTTCCTTCTTCCTCTCATAGTCATTGAGGTTGTGAAAAGAATTCAGTGCCTGGTCATTCATTATATGAAAATAGGTGTGTAGTTGAAGAGGTGTGGGTTTACACGACAAGAATTTGAAACCCGGCCGACTGGATCCCGGGACTGCAGATGCTGATGACGAGTATATCAAGAAGTAGCTCTCTCGAGGCAAGCTTGGAGCTGTGTTGCAAAAGACTTGATTAGCTGGGACAATAAAGATGAAGCACATCGTGTTAGTTTACGTACCTCTTCGGGCATGATGCCCTGATTGCTCAAATACCGGCACATGCTCTTGACCAACTCAACCTGCTCCTCGGGGTCCAGGCTCGTAATGGCCGTCTCCAGGACGCTGCCCAGCGTGACCTTGTGCACCTCGATAAAGGTGTGGAAGTACATGTAGGCAAAGAAGCCCATGATGAACTGGCAGTCCATGCGGTCCGTCATGCCGCCGTGGCCCGGGATGGAGTCGCCAAAGTCCTTGATCTTGAAGGTGCGCTTGAGGCCAGAGGCAAAGAAGCCGCCAAAGGGAGCGATGAGCGAGGCAAAAGTGGCGAGCACGAGGGCGTGCAGCTGCATCGGCGCAAAGGTGAGGGAGAAGTTGAAGTTTGGCGGCAGGAAGAAGAATTGGGGGATCCTGTAGGTGTGCGGGAGGAAGACGGGGTTCACGTCGCACTTGAGTCCGGTAAAGATGTTGGCGCCGAGGTCCTACAGGTTGGGTATGTATAGGTCAGTATGAACATTCCAGTTGTCCGGGGCAAAAGGGGGTTGAAGGGTTAAGGGGTGGAACGAACGTTGACCGGGCAGATGAAATACTTGGAGCGCGTCATGATGTTGACGAGCAGGATGGAGAAGAGCACGGTCATGACCCATGCGCCGACGAATCCCTCAACAGTCTTCTTTGGCGAAAGCTTGATGAGCTGCGTGCGGCCAAAGGCAATGCCGCAGATGTAGGCAAAGATGTCGTTGGTAATGACCAGCGCCGCGGGCAGGAAGAACCAAATCATGCCCTCAAAGATGTTGTTCATGACAAAGTGAGCCTGGACAACAATGAGGTACAGTGCCATGTGCGTCCAGGCAAAGTTGGTAAACTGAAACTTGTAGTGCCCTGCCTGAAGGGAAGCGACAAAGTAGACAAATCCTGGAGTGACGTTTGGTTAGTCTAGTCACACGAGATGTCGGAGCCAAAAGAGGGGGGCTTCATACCAAAGACGTAGAGAATAAAGCTGATGAATCGGTGGTGGGTGGCGAGCGGCAGAAGCACCTTGTCTACGAGCACAATGTGCTTGAAGTAGTAGATAACGCTCTCTCCATAGAGGAAGTACATGGTGGTGGCCAGGAAATACCAGTTCAGGCTCTTGGTGGATCGCAGCGATCTGGCGCGGCTGGGGACGTTGGCGATGGCGATGACCTCCTTGAAGGAGATGATTTGGACAGCGGTGACAATGGCAATTATGTAGATGTGGCCCATGAACAACGCGCCGAAGAAGCCCGAGATCATGACGAGCGTCCAGAAGGTGCGTGTCCAGAAGTTTGCCTTTTTCTTCTCGTACTCGGCCTGCTTCTCGGCGGCAGACGCGGGTTTCTGCGGTCGCGGAGTGTCAGTTTCCAGCTATTCTCGATCATGCCCCGAATCATGTCCATATGGCACCGAGAAACGACCGCTTTACCTCTTCGACAGACGCCAGCTTGGTCTGAGCCTGCGGCTTGGTCCTTGACGGGGATCCGTCCTCGCTCTTATCGCTGAAGCTCGATCGCCGGCCCTCGGAGCCGCTATACTGGCCATTTGGGTTCTTCATCGGGGACTTTCCCCCTCTCTTTGGCCGTGCCATGGTGGTGTCTGGGTCTGAGTCGAGTCTGAGTCTGAGGAGGAGGTTGCGATTCGACGGAGTGTTCGGAGCGATGCTTGTCGACGGTATATGTAGGGGATTCCGACGGCGAGGCTGCGATTGGCATCAAGTGTCAGCTTGCGGTCCGGCCAGCGCAAGGCTGAATGCTGAATCAGCTTTTGGGGTTCGAGGCGCACCTTTGCACTGCTCGGCACTCAGACGGCGGGCGTGGGCACCTCAGTATTTCAAGATGGAGGCGATCAGAGAGAGATGTGGGAGATCAAAGCTAGCATCAAATGCTACGTGGAGCTGACGAAGTTTTGGGGCAGATTGGATGCAGTGGAAATGCCCCGTTATTCCCTGCTCTGGGCCGAGGATCTGGGCGGGAGCTGGTGACACTTTACAGAGGGCTGCGGGTGCTGGAGGATGCCTGGGGCTTAGCGCTGGCCCAGCTGTAATTTGCTCTTCCAAGGTGCTGGAGATTCCATTGAGATTCCCGTAACCTCAATCAAAGCGCAAGCCCAGCAATTCGGGGTCCTGCAATAGTCCGCATTCGCTCGTGCGAGGTTCCTTGCTGGTGGCCTCCCCGCAAAGCCAGCATGCAAATCCGCAGCATGTGACGAGATTGATACCCATGCTTCTGTTTACATGAGGTACATGTAATCGGCGAGAGGACGCAATTGGGAGGATAGATGACTATAGGTATCGGTGTATCTGAGCTGTTATTATGGCGAAGGCCCTTATTTTCTTCTTCTTCTTCTATGCTAATCTTGGGTTTCCGTCTGGTATGGCGTTGCCTTGTTGCTGCGTCTTGTTGCCATGCTTCTCAACTTTTCGCAGCTCAACAAAAAGCTGTTGGATCGTGCTCCAGTGAAGCTGGCCAACGACGTCATGCGACATGATGCGCGGCTTTCAGGGCTGCGGATTTGCACCGCCTCTCTTCTGCCTCTTCTGCTAAGCCCTGCCTTGGACGAGCCTTGCAATCGCCATGCCAATGAAAAGCCACGTTACGCAAAATTCCGCTGCAATTGGTTACTCTTCAGAAGAGAAGAATCTATGACGTACATCCCAATGCTCTGCTGCTCTTCGTCAAAATGCAAGTTGATGCAATCCCGACGTGCCTGATGACTAAGGACAGCCACATCTACAATCTACATACAGTCGCCCAGCCACACGAGTATGTACCTTACTAAGGTAGTAGTAGATACTATTAGATTTCTGCACGTGATTGCGCGTCGCGTTTCCTCTCCGCCAGCAACTGGACCGCGAACCACCGCCTCTGTTTCTGCTTGTCCCAGCCTTGAACAGCACCCTTGTCAGCAAGCGATAACCCTGCCAGCGCCAGAACGCCGCCGCTCACAGCCGCCCGGAGCCATGAAGCGGTTCTTGCACGATCCATAGCGATGGATCTCGACGAATTCTCCGACGACGGCTTCGACGATCTCACCGACAATGTGCTCCAGGAGCTCGAGAACAGGGCGCTGCAGTCCACCCAGGCCCAGCATACCCGACATGCCGTGACGCAGCAGTTTGGCTCTGCCTGGGAGCAGGAGGACGACGACCTGGACACGACCGAGGTCATCAACGACGGCGGAGTCGCAGTGGGCCGTCCCATTGTCGACAAGACGCTGCGACAGCAGCAGCAGAAACAACCGCAGCGCCCTCCGGTGCCCAACCCTCGATGGAATCCCGCGGTTGATGCTGCCTCCATGGCCAATGTCCGACCTTTGAACCAGCCCTTTATGAGTTCACAGCGGTTCCCGGATCCTTCGCAGGCCGCCGTCCGCCCTCAGACAGCACAAATGACCGCTTTGCCGTTGTCTTCCCAAGGGCAGTCTGGAGCCATGGTGACGGCACTGCAGAAACGGATCCGAGCCTTGGAGGCTGAGCTCAATGCTGCTCGTGGTGAAGCCTCCATTCTGCGCTCAAACTCGACAAAGGCGCAACAAAGCTACGACGAGCAGATCTCGCGCCTCCGCAAGCTGAATGCCGAGCAATTGCAGAAGCAGGAACGGGCGATGGAAGCGGCTCTGGCGGCTGAGAAGCACGCCAATGTCGAGCTTCAGTTCTTGCAGCGTGACATGAGGGAGGCTAATGACCGAGCTCGTAAGAAAGACACCGTCGCCGCTGGCCTGGCGACACCGAAGAAGGCCTCCAAAACGTTTGGCTTCGCGGATGGCTTCGATGACATGGATATCGCTGCCAGCCCGAGCAAGGGCCAGGGCAGAAACAAGTCTGCTGGCTCTGTCGCTGCCAATATCGGAGAGAGAACCCCGAGCAAGGGGAAGCGAAAGCGCCCCGTGTCCGAGTCGCCCATGAAGGCTCTCGACATACACATGGGCGATGTCGAGATGATGGACACCAAGCCCATTTCCCAACCGGCATTGCAGCAGCCTGTCATAGTAGCCGCTCCCACCGCCCCCTTTGATGTAATTATAGCCTCGCCATGTTGTTTGTTTGTTTGTGTCTGCTCAGGATAACTGACTTGGTGGGCCTCGTAGTTCCTGCAACTTGTTCTTGACCATGGCTTCGCCCAAGGACAACCTCCGACATTTGACATCCTCTCGCGCATCTCTTTTCCTTCCGACCCAGGAGTCTCCTTTTCCACCCTCATTTTCGAGAGACTCCCCCTAATGGGCAACCCTTACCAGCCAATGCAGCTGCTTGTTGATTTTGCAGAGCAAATCATCATCCTCTGGACCCGATGCTTTGAGGAGCGGTTTTGGGAACCTATCAAATACCTCGTGGCGCTCATCTCTTTCACATTCCAGCTCAACACCTCGTCTGTTGCGCCCCTCATCATCCCCCGCCTTGTGCCCGTCGCCCAGACCACGATATTCACCGTGGCAGAAGGGCTCTCGCGGCTCTCCGATGCAACGACGACCAACAACGACAATCAGGCTCTCTTGGAACAGCACATCGACACCACCCATATGCTCTCGCTACTCCAGACTGCGTCCTTGGCCTGCGCAACCGTACCGACCGAGGTTGAAGACGGCGCTAGATACACCTCTCCTGCATTTTGGAAACTCATCTCTCTTGACTTTACTCTTCTTCTGTTGATGCCCAAGCAGAAGATTGCCGATATCATTGGCATGCTCGATTTGCTGGCCACCTCCTCGCTGCCCGACTCCATCGGCCCAATTTCTGACGAGAAGGACGCGGCATCCGTGGCGCGGGCCGTCATCGAGCGGGTATCTGCTAAGCTGATGGAGCATCCCCGTGCTACAACTACGCCCGCTCAGAAACGAAGCGTACGACTTGCCGCCCTTCGAACGCTGGTGACCTTTGCGAGGCACGAGTTTGGCGCTCAGCAGCTGGCATCCCACGATAACGCCATCCCTCGCCTGGTGGCATGCTTGAGTACATCCATCGACGAGCTGTATGACCAGCCTGTCCCGCCTGGCATTCTTCCTCCTTTACCGGATGCCATGGCGTCTTCGTCGCTAAAATTTGTCGAGTCTACGACTTCTGCAGAGTTATACCGCATCATCTCCCAGTGCGTGACTCTCATCCACACCCTTGCCACCGACCCATCAACGGCCAACTTGGCCGATATTACTCGAAAATTATCATTGTCGCACGGCGGAAGTCAGCGCTATCTTATTGCACTTGGAAGGTTGAGCTTTGCCGAGGAAGACCTGGTCATGGAGGCGGGGATTGAGGGCGAAGTAGTCGAAGCGGCGCATGAGCTCTTGGAGATGGCTGTGACGCCGGATGAGGGAGAGATTGTTAGTGAAGCTTTTGGTGCATAAACGCCGTTGGCACCTTTTTTTGAGAGCGAGTCGAACGACATGAAAACTTGGCTACGAAGAGAAGCACCAGGAACGGATGCTGGAGTTATATAGACACAGTTGACGAAATCACGGAAGAGGCAACATGATATTGGATTAGATGAGGCCAATCACGTTGAATAAAAGGTTTTGGAGAGTTTGTTTTAGTACTTAGGGGTCACAGAAAGGGTAGCAAACAATGGGCTTCCGGAAGAAATGCAGCTACATCGGAGCAACAAAGGATGCAATGAAAAGAATGCAGCAACAATATTCCAGTCTTTGTTTGCGTGTTCTCTACCGCAGCAAGCTGATACACAAACACAGATAGTGTACTATGAGTAGGCTATTAAAGAGGCATGCCATGTCTAATTCGTCAAACAGAAACCCCAAAACAATTCCCACCGTTGTGTCACACATGGAGTTGTAGCCAATGAAGCCTGTTCCAAATCTGCCCGCTCTAGAGGGGCCCGATCAGATTGAGAGCCACCAAGCATAAGCCTTTCTGACAATGAGAAAAAGCGCTCCGACACTAGGTTTCCAGTACGTATTCACTCATCGTCTCATCTGAACGTACCTATAGTCAGTTCTATACAGTTGACTGAACCTAGGCCTTGCCTGACACGACCCGAGAGCACGAAGGACTCGCACATGACTTTGTTGGAGATACCGGAGCCGGTTAAAGTCAGCGTCCCTCCTTTGATGCAGAAAGTATGGGAAAAGGCGAATATCGATGAAATAGACGTTCTTCAGCATGTGAGGCTCCAAGTAACGACGGAGAGCGGAATCGACATCCTCTGGCGACGTAGACAGTGTAGCGACCTCGTCTGGAACGCCGCACAGACGCATCAAGGCGGTAATTGTTATCTCGCAAGATCTCGTCATCAAGGGGCAGCGCTGAGGGGGACTCGGTGGTATAGGACTTGATTTTGAGGATCGTGTTCCAGTCGTCGTTTTCTCTCTTCAAGGCTCTTACCACCCCTGCATCCAGCTCGCTGCAGGTCCGTGACTTGCCATTGATCTCTCGCGAAGCCAGCTGCCCCTTCAGAGCGACCCATGCTGAGTGACTCACTGGGCCTTGGCGCTCGAGAATATCGGAAATCTCTCTTTGAAGTTTTCGAACTTCATCTTCAATGGCCCACTCCGGAGTAGGAATCCTAACTCTGTATGGGAAAAGCATTCCTGGTTGGTATTTCAACGGCGGAGGTGAAGGGCGCCTTGCGTCAACTATGCCGTCTTCGCCGAGCTTCAGAGGGGTGCTGATGCTGATGTATCCCGCTGCTTCCAAATCTTCAAGATTTCGCATCATGGTTCGCGCAAAGGGTATCCGTGCCTTGGGTGCTAACATGGTCCTCATGTCAAAGGGGGGTATAATGCTGAGGGCGACAAGTTCGGAGAAGGTGATAGCTTGGCCGTCCTCAACCTTTCGTTGAATGAGTTCCCATTCTTGTTCAGTTGGATTCATTGCGCTGGGTCGGGAATCAGCCTCGATGGGCGTTGCCACTTCGTTCGAGTCCGTCATGAATGGGATACACATTGTGGGAGATCAAGGTGTCGTAGGAAGTAACTTGAAAAGGAGATCATGATGGGAGGAAGGGGGGTCTGTGAACAAGGCGGAGATCTGTAGTTTTATAGAGAAAAGGGAGAGCAAATTCAACAAATACGAGCCATGAATAGAAAGCTAGCAAACATGATGCATAACAAAGCAAATAGATATGGGTACCCATCCTGATATAAGTATACCTCTGCCATTGTTTGCTACCTGAGTGTTTGTATAAGGGGACATGGATTTACAAACATCCAGATTTCATGGACCATCCAAATAAATGATAGGCTGGAGAGTAACAACTCCCAATACTTGTCGACCCAGTTCACTTCACCCTATGAAAACATCTTCAAACTTGACAGTTTCAAAGGAATAACGGCTGTCAGCAGGGCTTTGTCTGCCTTGTTCGATCCGTCGAAGGGACACGCGATAGACCGCGGCGGACAGCGAAACTTAATCATTCGCCGACTTCATGAGAGTATCATCAGTGAAAATACTACTCACATGCCCTTGGAGTTTTCCAAACATTTTTCCCTGTGTCGATGCTGAGCCTTCTAAAAAGTGGAAGCATTCATCAAAGCCTCCAAGTTTCAGCGCCTGGGCCATATAAAGTTCTCAACAATAACAACAAAGTTTTCTTTCGCACAACAAACTAGACACAATGGCATCGCCTGACCTGTCAGTTTCTACTCCTCCTACCACGCTGGCGTCGTATGAGGAGGAGCTGCCATAATGGCATGGACGGAACCAACGAAAGGAGATGAAGAGTAAAAGAGTTCTTTATATTGAAGAAGCTCCACGCAGAAAATGACCCGTATACCACCGTGGCGATATAGCACGTGTGAGCCCTGTATACTCTCAGGCTCTCCAGCAGCATCAGCACCTTTCATTCAATAGTGCTGTCTAGCACAGGATTCTACTCTCCGCTACTATTGCTATATCGTTCTAGTGCCAGCATAAGCTGTAACCTTCATCTTTTTGGATAGAATATATAGAGAAACTTGAACATTGAGCCGCTTCTGGACCTTGTATGCTTGAACGTGAGGTGTCGGATAGCCACTTCCTGGGTTCACAGTCGCTGACCCGCGGTACTTTCTTTCACACTGTTGATTACCTTAGGTAGTCTACAGCGATGATTAGTAGAGGTAAGTATGCCCCCGTACAGGCCTGTATATTAATCCTGTATGTTAGAGACGTCTACCGAGAAGTAATGCGGATACATAGGTAACGTCTTTTATTCGTTGTGTATCCGCGAACAAAAGAGTAATCGAAACTATGCGTTTGGGTTCACGACAGAATCACCGACAATAGTTGTAGTGGGTTGTCCAGAGAGAGCGTAAGAACGCTTGCATAGAGGTGTCTGAGTTATCACGACAAATGTCTTTTATCATAATCACTTTCTCACAGCCTATGTCTTCAATAGGTAGAACCAATATTTGGCTTATACCTCGACTACAGCCATTGTCATACTTATTCAAGCATTTCCTGGCCTGCTTCTGGGTGTCGTCAACGTCAGAGTCACGTACAGTATCAGCCCAGTCTGATAAGTTTCACTCTGAAAATAATATGTCATCTTAGTATCCTTCCTTGCCCTACATGTAGAAAGCTAACACTGAGACGCCGGTGGTCAGCCGGAGCTTCCGGAAGTTGGGTACATGACTTCGCGGCCGATTGACGGGGTGTGGATCAGCCTCACCCTCCTCCGCAGTCCGTCAAGCTGAAGATCCATGCACAATGTCACCACCGCTGATCAGGAGATTATATCCTCGCGCGCACGAGGGTAGACTCCCAATCAACCATCCGGAACTCAAGGCCATTAGGCCCAAGTTTTTCAAGGCGGCGATACTCAACTTGTGCCTGTACATCCTGCTGTTCTTCTGCCTCTTCTGCTACCTGTACGGGTCTCTTTTCCAGCAGGGACCGCGGACGCATAATCTTCATATACTCTTCGTCGACTACGATGGCGGCGTCATTGGAGATGCCGTTCGGAATGCATACAGTTCGCTGCAGTCACACGAGTTTCCGAGTCTAATTGAGCGATCGGTTTCCCAGTTTCCGACTCAGGCCGATCTCAGAGAAGCCGTGTGCCATGCTCACTACTGGGCTGCCCTCTTCACGTCTCCGGGAGCTTCCACGAGATTAGGCCTTGCCATTGCCGGACTCAATACGACGCAGTACAATCCGTCGGATGTCCTCTCCTTCATCTGGAATGAAGCCAAGTACTCAGCCGTCATGGACAGCCTCGTCGCGAGCAACCTCCACACACTATCAGACACTGCCAAGGCATCTTACATAGCCCTCAACGGCACATCTGCGTTTCCCACGATCCCGTCCAGCAACAATGCGGCGGCCATCTCCGCCTTTACCAATCCGTGGACGCTGACCTCCATCAACATCATGCCCACAACCCAGGGCACGCGGACCGTCTACAACACAATCACCATTGTGCTGGCTCTGATTGAAGACTTCTTCTATCTCGCCACCATCAACGGACTGTACGCCTCCTTCAAAGTCTACACGCGGATATCACCCATGCGCATCGTTCTCGTGCGCGACGCCATCTCCATCACGTTCACCATGCTAGGCTCCCTGCTAAACTCCGCTGCCATCTGGGCGTTTAAGGCCAACTGGCATGTTTCAGCCGGCCAGTATGCCATCACCTGGCTCATCCTATGGCTGTTTGCTCACGTCAACTTTCTCGCCTTTGACGTCTTCACCATCTGGCTGCCGCCGCAGTACGTCTCGATGGCTCTCGTCACCTGGGTCGTCATCAACGTCAGTTCCATCATACTTCCGTTCAGCCTGGTCTCTCCCTTTTACCGCTGGGGATACGCCTTGCCGGCGCACGCAGCATATGAGTTGCTCACAGACAACTGGTCGCATGGCTGCAACCCGCACTTGTCTTATGCACTGCCAGTCTTGTTTTCCTATGAGGTGGTTGGCCTCATCTTGACAGGCATAGGTGTGTACAAACGGTGTCATTATGCGGTCATACTGGAGGAGACGACAAAGGAGGCCATGCGCCTGCGTGTGGAGGCGGTGCTCAAGCTTGAGCGAGAGCATGATATCCTCGCGCAACGAGAAAAGAGCGAGACCAGCTCAGGGGAGGTCAGTCCTGGGGGACCTTCACGAGCCACTACTGCTGATATGCTTGGTCAGCTTGACCAGGCAAGCATAGAACAGCGCAGACAAGTCGAGACTGGTCTTCAACAGCTCGACACAGAGATTGAGAGGATGGGGACCCGGGCATCTCGGGCGTCCAACATTGGTCCAGCATTCTGTCTTATTGGTTCAAGAGAAGAGTAGTTTCTTTTGCTGCTGGGCTTCGCAACTTGTTGTTTGGGTAATTTGTTTGCGTGTCGCATATGAAAGGCGTTGTAGCAGTAGAAAAAGCTCTCCTTTTATTTATCAACTGCATCGTTACATAGTCCGAGAAGAAGTAGACGATACTGTCATGGTAACGCCAGACAATGCAGCTCATGGCCGCCTCCAAGGCGCTCCTTATTGGCACATCATATACATAGCAAGCTTCAGCGAGAGCTTTCAACGAATCGTCGAGAATCCTCAGCGTGATGGTTTCTCGGAAGAGCCAAGACATAGGTAGGGTTCCGATGATCAAATTAATTGCCAATAAGGCTTGCTTGTGGTACCCTAGAGAAACGCAAGAGCAACATTTGCGCGTGCTTTAGTGACACAGTTGGTAATAAAAGGCTGAACCGATGACAGTTTCGCCTTTTTCTACCCAAATGGAATTGCTCGGTTGTTTCCATACATACATGATGCTCTACAGTGGAAGCCGGGGGGTTTGGACCCGATTTCGACTGGCATGTACGAGCATCGGGCGATGATCCGTCTCATCCTTTTATATCCGAACTTGTCCTCCTGCATGGCATACGGTTGCAACCAGCATGAGGACGAGGTCTCGTGCCTGAAGTGCCCGCCGTCCGTGACGAGGAGGGCTAAGCGCCTACGGGCATGCAAGACGGAAATTAAGCACTCGAATCTGACAGATGATGTATGTCCATCTAATTAGATTGCAACCACACCAAGAAAGCTCGTCTCGAGTTGACTGACTGGGGTTAGCCTGTTTGTGGGAGGCTGCACTTTCGCCGAGTTGACGCCGGAACTTGAGAAGCACTCTATGGCACTGAAGACTAGAGATGTTGTTGCCGATTGATCGGTAGCGATGCTGGTAATAACACGTTACACTCGAATGGTGGTGATGTACTATAGTTGACGATTCGCGTCGAGTTTGAGGCAGCAGCTCTCAAGAGTATCTCAGCGTCAAAGACAATTGAGGCGACTCGACATTTTACCAGTCTGGCTTAGATGGTACCATAGATATGACATCCCAAAGAAGCAGGCGATAGAGCCATCACTCCATTCCGTCTTGGAGTCGAATCATCATCCTCACTCTTGCCAAAAGAACCCCATAGTAATTGACAAAATAGCTCAGACCTGAGTCTTTGCAATAGTCTCTGCTGCTTCCTCCTTCCACTCTGGTCGCCAGCGCGTAAGCGGAGGCCGTTCCTTGATAATGTCGCCCACGCTCCACAGCATCCTCTTCTTGTCCGTCTCCTCGGTGGTCTCATTGTCGGGGCAGATGACATAGAACTTGTCCTGCTCCATCTTCTTGTACAAGTAGTCGGCTACCTGTTCTGGCGCCCACGCGCCTGGCGGCTTCTCCTTGATGCCGTGCGCCAATGCCTATAATAGCAGGTTGGACATGTCAGATACAGAACATCAAGGGTATTTCCGCTCATATGAGCTTCCCATAGATAAAGGCAGAAGAATGAAGCATAATTGCCGATACTCACCATGCCTGTAAATGTCCAGCCCGGGACAAGAAGGTGGACGCTGGTCTTGGTGTCTCGGAGGTCATAGCTGAGATGCTCGGCGAGAGTTTTGACGGCAGCTTTAGAGGCGTTGTAGGCGGGATTTCCAGGGGGGTTCGTGATGCCCTGCTTGCTGCCGGTGATGACAATCGACGTGGGCCGGCTTTTCGCGGCCTCTTGCACTACCGGCAGAAAAGCGTTGATGCCATTGATGACCCCAAAGAGGTTCGTCTCGAGGACCTATACCATAGCAACAACATTGTACAGTCAGTGGTGAAAAATTGTCATGTACATGCACTGTCACATTCCTCTCCACAGGCTCATATCTGACGCGTTGGCACCTACATTTCGAAAGTAGTCGCCATCACCCCAGGTTCCCTTGCCACTGATGGCAGCATTCAAAACAAGCAGCTCAATCGAGCCAAACGTCTTGGCAGCCTGGTCCTTGAGCGAGGCCCAGCCGTCAGGGTTGCTGACATCGACGACCGAAGTGGCCACCTCTGACGATGACGATGACCCGACTTCAGCCTTGGCCTTTTCCAGGGCCTCGGCGTTTCGGTCCACGAGCAGCAGCTTCATGCCCTTGCTGCGGCAGAGCTTCGCTATCGCGAGGCCGATTCCGGAAGCGCCGCCGGTGATGAGGGCGGTTGCTCCGGGGGCGAAGACGGCGGCTGCGGATGACATTTTGAAGATAGATAAGATGAGCAAGCGTCGTGGACGAAGAAGCTGGGACGGTAATGAATTATGCAAATGACAGTTTCAATGTGTCGACAAGTGAAGCCTTGAAATACTTGTATGAACCAAGGGAGGAATTACAGCGGGGTGGGATGCTGAGGGTTCTCTTCGAGATTCGATTATCGACAGCCAGTGTCGAATAGTATTGAAGTCTTCTCCTACATCTTACTATATGATTTCATTCCGCGTAACGATGGAGACGTCAAGACAAACAAGAACGCGGGGTTCATGAGATTACTGCTGAGGGGGGGAGCAAAAGTCCGAGGTGCTTTTCGGCGATAAGGCGTCTTCTAAGACCTAAATGCGAGCAACAAACGCATGTTGCAAACAAGACACGTTGAGGAACAAGAGATGCTATGTATACCGATCCTGCCATTGAAGCCATTCAGACCGGAATAGAATCAGCATCGACGTCGCAGACGGAGGTTGTGCCCTCCATGTAAGCGATTGGCAGTGGTAATGGAGCTTTGACCCGGTCCATCATGGGGCAAACTGACTATGCTGCTCATGGAACTAGGATCCGAAGCTCAGATCCTCCATATGCGAGAAATCATCTTGAAAAAAGAGTTGCCGGGTTCGGATGATAGCCTATCAGACATATACACGAAGTAAGCCGGCTTCCTGGACGAAGCTCTCCCGAAGCTGAAGCCGTGCTGTTCCGTCCTAAAAAGGCATCTCGAGAAAACAGTACAGTTGTTAGCCACGAGCTAAAGCCCACACGCCCTCAGGAATACCCGCATGGGAGAGGGTACATAAGGTAGGTAAGCACAGTTCCTGGGTCCCCGGACACTTGTGTCTACCAGGGCTCCCGATGAGGCAGCACGATGAAGGAATCTCTGCAAGCCCACGTCGCACAGCATATGTATGTATTCCGGCTGAAGTGCGTCGCCACGCGGGTGAGGCTTGTTGCGAAGAGCTTCTTCGATGGGACGCTGGCTAGTATCGAGATTCTTCTTTAGGTCGAGGTGCGTTGAGGATAAGCTGCAGTGTCCCTGGCCAGCTTACATGACCCGAGAACGCGTACAGGCATCTACCTACAGTAGTAGGTGCATGCTGGAACACACTTACATACATGCAGCTGTTGGAGAGGCTGGTGAGTGGCTGGGTGTGTCTGAGTCGAGGACGCCTGGACGCGAGCGTTTCTGTGGTGACATGGGCGCTTATAGTCGGTATTTTAGCCGACAACCCAGGGCCCTCGAGTGCCGAGGAAGCTGGAGCACAAGGAGGCAACATGATCTCGATGTGTTATTATCATGTGGCACTCTCACAGAAAAAACCTTCCCCTCTGGCGGATATGTACCCTGCTTGCCTGCCATCCACGGATTCTCACGGAGGTCTCCGTCCCCGTCCACATCTACAAGTACTACATAGTACTATCATTTCCTCTCCATCCTCGAGTCGCATCGGTCCTCCAGCATCGCAATCCTTCCGCCAGGTCCAGAAACGCCAAACTTGTCGGAATGCTGCCTAGCCCTGACGGCCATATGTCGGACACACGGCCAAAGTGCCGGCCATGGGTGCCCCATATCATCTGCAGCTATGGGGAGGCCCGTTTCCGCTCAGGGAAGCTGCGTGCAATGCCAATATTTCCTAGCAGGCAATGCTAATGCATAGGTAGGTAGCGTTGCTCGCCTCTGTATGTATAGTATTTCGTGACTGTTCCTACATGTTGCAGGCCCTGCGGTTTCAACTGGGCATGCCAATGACTCGCGCGCGAGAGAGTCCTAGAAGGCGGTTCGAGCTGGGTCCCTATCTCCGTCGCATCAGTAACCATCCTGCTATACCGCCTGTTGATACTGTCTAGTATGTAGTATCCTACCTTATCCTCATCCTGCTTCGTCTTCGTTTGATTGCCCAAACATGTTGTTCTACGCTCCTCCGCTAATCTTAATGCGGGAGGCGCCCAACCAACCTGTGGCCCCCAGCGGCAATTCGCCAGCCAGTATAGGAGATGGTGTGGAGGCGGGCGGCCCTGCTCTCTATCCAACTGTCACGTTCTTGATGAACCCCCCCGGATTTGCTTTTGGAGGGGGATACCCAACCGGGAACGTGACGCTTCCACGATGGCCTTCTAACGGCTCACGCGAGGGCAAGGAGTGTTGGCTGACTGCCATGATCGGTCATCATCTGGCGATGGCATTCGCGGCACTTGGGCGCAATGTGATGAACAGTCCTTTCATCACAAGCTCAATGCACCATCGAATCATGTTAATGCCGCCTCAAACGCCGGCCTTGGCTCCTCCAAGTCCCTCCCCCTTGTCCGATACGCT
>LFMI01000658.1:243203-262579 GCA_001050175.1 Trichoderma parareesei | reverse complement strand
GGGGGGGGGGAGCATCCATGACCGCCAGTCAGTCAGTTCAGGAACGCACCAGGCCGTCTCCGATACATACATACCTACCGGAATGGTAGTTAGAAAGGCGGAAGCCACCCGGGCCAAGCTTCTCTTGGCGGCCGTGGATCTTTGTGGCCATTCGTCTATCTTCTTTCGGTCCCGCGTCTCCTTAATAGGAGGGACCTGCGGCTCTTGACACCGAAGGGTGACAGGGGCCAAAAGAAGGATGATGGGCAGAAGAATCTCCCGTTTCTCTCCTCGGGGCTGAGCCTATTCCATGTATGACTATGTTGAGTGCTCGTATACACAGACTCAAGATGGGCGATAGACTCCTTTTGCATCTTCGATGCCGAGAGGCAGATTGACCCGATCATGCTCTTCTTCATCGAACCCGCAAGAGCCCCCCCCTCCCCAGTCATGCCTCTATCCTGGCCGCATGAGAAAGATCCAGCGACCTTATTGACGAGTCTGTTGCTCCATCCCACGTGTACCATCCAGCCTATCGGCCCGTCCGTCAGAAGACGCGCTCAGATTCCTGTTCGAGGTAGCATTTCCTCCTCGACAGCCCTTGATCCAATATCGCTCCCCAATCGAACTTCTTGGACGTCGTCCTGTTCCCCACCGATTATAGTCCTCTCCCGGCTCACGGTTCCCCCTTCAGGACTGGCGGGCCAAGGTCATTGGGGAAGCTTGTTTTCTCGTCTGTCTTTCTTTCGCAACCCTGAGGGTTGCAGGCACACGCTCACTGGTAGGAGCTCATATGGGCCTGGCTCGAGGGCAATCTTGACTATTCGGCAACCACCCCCTGACGATGGCCCAATCATCGGTCCGGCTTGGGTTCATCCCTGATGGCGATTGCGTGTGTTTGTTTCTATTGGTGACATGTATGCATCAAGTCTCCTTTGAGAGTTCTCACCTTCCAAAACGGCATTGGAATGACCTGGGGTCACTGGGCATAGTCTTCGGACCAGAGTCAAGCCCTCTTGCTCTGCTTCATGCTTGACGCCGATGTACATAAAGGAGCAGGCCTCTTCCTCGTCAATCTCATCTTTCTCTTTGTATCACCAAGAATATCTTGACGATATACTACTAGCAACTTCATCTGGCTCAGGAGCCTTGAATTGTCTCTCCTTTCTCACGCCTCTGTACATATCCCCAAAGTTGTATATACACAACACCCCGGTACATATCTACCACCCCATACCCTCCTTTTTTATTTTGAAAACATATCCAAAATGTGGTCTCCCAAGGTTGCCGCCGCCATCCTCGCCTTTGTTGGCCTCTCCAACGCCTGGGCACCTCCGTCCTACGGCGGCTTCAACCTGGTCTGGAACGACGACTTCGCGGGCAACGGCGGCACGTCTCCCAACACGGGCAACTGGAACATCATCACCGGCAACCTCAACGTCAACAACGAGCTCGAGACGTACTCGTCCAGCACCAAGAACGTGCAGCTGAGCGGTGGCAACACCCTGCAGCTGGTGCCCTGGAAGGACAGCAGCACCTTTGGCGGCTGGACCTCTGGCCGCCTCGAGTCCAAGTACACCTTCACCCCCCAGGCCGGCAAGGTGACCCGCGCCGAGGCCTCCATCCGCATGGGCAGCAACGCCCAGGCCAACAAGCAGGGCATCTGGCCCGCCTTCTGGATGCTGGGCGACGTGCTGCGTCACGGCGGCAGCTGGCCCAGCTGCGGCGAGATCGACATCCTCGAGCAGGTCAACGGCCAGCCCACGGGCCACGGCACCCTCCACTGCGACGTCTACCCCGGCGGCATCTGCAATGAGGGCAACGGCATTGGCGGCCCCGTCAACTTCAACAACCCCAACGACTTCCACACCTGGCGCGTCGAGATTGACCGCACGTCCAACAACTGGCAGACCGAGACCCTGACTTGGTCCCTCGACGGCACCAACTTCTTCCAGATCACTGGTTCCCGCATCGGCAACCAGAACGTCTGGAACAACATTGCCCACAGCCCCCTGTTCTTCATCCTCAACGTTGCTGTTGGTGGCAGCTGGGTAAGTTTTTGTGATTCCTTTCTTCACATATAGACTCCCCCCGTCCTTCACTTACAAGACGCTAACATCTGTATAGCCCGGCAACCCCAACAGCTCTACCCTCGATGGCTATGGCGCCATGATGGAGGTTGGCTACGTTGCCCAGTACTCTACCTAAAGACATTGTTTCTCAGGTAGACATCTGGTGACGGATATGCGGGAACAACGCAGTACATATGCTCGAGTCCCCCCTCGAGTTCAGTGACGGGTTGGGAAATTAACCACTCCCGCTCGCCACTATGCACATATATGCCCTTTTACGATGTATATATCCTTTTTCTTCCATGTATATATTGCGCCTCGCGCCCGGAGATGAGTGGATAAGTACGAATTGACGATGCTTATGCCTATACACGTGCTCGTTACCTGTGTCTCAGCTTACGTATGAGTGACATGCTTTTATGCCGCCAGAGTTCAATACTCCTGCTCTCAATCATATCTCGTCTGCAGCCAAAGTATCAATAATCAGGAATTTAGCTTGCTCAGTTGAGAGCAAGCTGAATCTATTATGCCGTTCGTGGCCCACTGAAGACGGCTTAAACAATGGGAGAAGAGCGGCAACAACAGAGATACCGAGAATAGCCGATTCCAGTCTGTGTTCCATTAAGCCGAGTATTCCTCTCCTTGATGTGTCTTTACCATACTACGCCTTGACTTGTGTATACGTATTGACCCTTCTTCGCATATACAGAAAATGAAAAGCGTAATCTCCAGATTCAGCAGCCTTGCGGCTACTCATGCAACGCGACCGTCGTCAATTCGTCCCCTATCAACGACAGCCAAATTAAGCGCATCAACGCCGCCACCATCATCGCAAAATGGAACAATCAATTCAAGATGGCTCTCTGAGTTGCAGACTAAACTGAAAAAGTCTCTGACTCTCAAAATCTCACCCTCAAAGGCTGAGGAAGTGAGGCAACGACTCGCCTATCTGGATGAGAATTGGCTGCAGCTCTCAGCGGGACGAGAGGGATATTTGGCTGACGAGGAGAGGAGGGGCGTGGACCGACATGCTGTGCAATGGGGAGACATGGTGAGACCTTCATAATCGTTCGGATGAGAGACAAGATGGGATGAGACAATGTTGACTCATAGCTGTGTGTTGTTGGTCAATGCAGGACATGATGGTGAGTCTTCAAACTACAATCAGATTAACGCATCATTCTAACTTGTATATCACAGGGTAATTCCAACGCAAACTCATCCCCGACTTGGTATCAGTCCACTGACTCTATCCAGGACATGTCAACAATGTTATATATAACCGATATGCCGAGTCCGGCCGCGTCAATTGGACTCGAAACCTCGCGCAGTTTTCAGACCCCAAGTACGAGCAGGAATGGAACGATCTGATGACTCCCAAAGGCGTTGGCCTCATTCTCGCAAGCATCAGAACTGACTACAAATTCGTAAGCGCCCAGCTGTCACTGCCTCATGTCAGATCATAACTAGCTGACCACGTCAACAGCCCATGACATTCCCCGACCGCGTCACGGTGCTGCACAAACTGGTCACGAAGCCGGATTACAGCTCCGACCGGTTCTACCTGGAAGCCGTCATGTACTCGGAGCAGCACAGACGACCAGCGGCGAAGTGCTTCGAGGACATTGTGGTGTATGACTACAGGGCTGCCAAGAAGGCGCCCTTGAAGCCCTATATGGTTGATGTGATGCGGGCAACGTTTGATCTGCAGGAGCAGAGGAAGCAGGAGGCTGAGAGAAAGGTGTCTGAGCTGCAGGCATTTGTGAAGGTGGAGGACAGTGCTGGTGCTGCATAGACGTTGCTATGAGATCAGTTTTTGAGGCATTGTCCTAGAATTAGACCGGGTTTGCCAAGCGCAAGTGAATATTCATAGTTCTCAAAGCTCGATTTGTTTCCCATTACTTTGCTTGACTAAGAGAGAGCGCTCTTTTGAACTTGACACTCAGGTCTAGGAATATTCAGCACGCAGACTAGATAGGCTCCATATCTCGGCATCACCGAAATCTCCAACCTGATCAAAAGGCTTGATTTGCGCCCTGATAGTCCGGATTCGCCTTCTTCCATTTCAGTAGCTCTCCCGCCCAACTCATCCTCGGCGCCTTCTCCTCCGTAGCGAGCGCCTGTCGAACAACCGCATCCGACAAGTCCTTTTCTATATCAAGACGCGGCAAATCTTCCCTCACAACCCTCCATTGCTCCTCCGAGAGCACCCTCTCCTCCAAATTGTATCCGTGAAACTCTGTCTTGATGCCCAGCCGGAGGGCTTGCACGGCTCCTCCAAGATTCTTTGGGATCCCTGGAGTCGTGTGCAGAGACATGGAGAGCCATGCTTCTCGTGCGACGGCTTCCGACTCGCCGTGGCGAAGAAGGAGAGCTACTGCTTCATCGGCGGCGACAATTTCGAAGCGCTTTGGGTTGTTGTCGTACTTTTCGATGGTGCTCAGATCGTGGTAGATGCAAGCTACAAAGAGCACGTGAGGTTCGAGCGAAACTCCCTTGAAGGCCTCGTAGGAGCCCGGTAGGCCAGCGGACGATGAGTTGAGGATTGCTTGGGCATAGACGTACAGACGGAGGCTGTGGTTGAAGAGGGATGGCGAGAGGGAGTTGAGGGCGACTTGGAGCGCTTCCTGGGCGGCAGGGTGATTCGGCACCTGGGCTCTTGCGGCGGCACTCAGAGTTGCCCGTTCTGTGAATGAAGAGTTGCCTGTTGTATGACACATGGTTGAGCGTAAAATGTATGTATAAGAGGGAAACCAGGCCTAGAGTGAGTTGTGACGCTGAGTTTTGATCTTTCAGCTTAAGAGGGCTGACCGAGTGTTGGGAAAAGTATAGTCTAAAGAGGCCATAGGGTTGGTTTATATAGTGTTACAGCATTTCTCCCATTCAATCTCTTTCCACCACCGAGTTGTTTAGTCGCTGTCGTATTTACATGCATGTCCAATATTACGCTACATATACTCCGTAATTCCGGCTACAATCTACCGGTCTACAACCTAAAACTCTTATTTGGGGAACTTGATTAAAATGATCGGGCCTTACTTTGGGGTTAGTTAGCCAATTGACTATGGGAGATGAAACTAGTATGGCTTCTCGGCAGAGAGTCAGGTTACTTCGGGGTTGAAATTAATATACAGAGAACTACAACACACATATTCAGTTACATCACATTTACATTCTATCCATAGTCTTCGCTACAGTTGAAGCCTTCTCATGTACGCACCTCTTGACTTGACTCACTATTTTAACTGTCAAGGCGTTACATCGCCGCAGTTCAGACTCACTCGTCCTTTGCAATCTTCAGCACGATCCGGCCCAAAACATCCCCCCTCTCCAGCTCCTCGTAAATCTTTGGCAGATCCTCAAACGGACGAACCGTAACCTTTGGCTTCACAATACCTCTCCGCACAAGATCCACCGCCTCCAAGCATTCCTTGAGCGATCCCACCAAGTTGCCGGTGATGTGAAGGCCCTTGATGACGATGGTGCTGATGGGAGTCTCGAGGTAGCCTCTCTCGGCAGGGATGCCCACGCAGCTGAGGGTTCCGCCAACGGCGAGCATGTCGGCAGCTTGAGAGAAGGCTTTCACGTTTGCCGCTGTAACAATAACTGCATCCGCTCCGCCGTCGGTGATTTCCTTGACCTTCTCGATGAGATTGGGGGTGGTGGTGAAGTCGACGTAGCCGGTTACGCCAAGTGACTTTAGGAACTCTCCTTTTTCGGCACCGCCATCTACGGCGTAGACAATGGCTCCTTGTGCTTGCGCATACTGAACTGGATATTTCTTTTTGTTAGTAGAGAGAAATGATGCGGACTCATGAGGGTGAATACCTGCGAGATGACCCAATCCGCCTCCGGCCCCGACAACTACAACAGAGTCACCTGCTTTGACGTTGCAGTTCATGACAGCCTAAGCATATGATTGTCAGCTGCTACCTTGAACTCTGACTGGGATTGGAGAGGATTCCGCCACTTACCTTGTAAGTCGTCAATCCAGCGCAAAGAACCGGTCCAGTGACGACAGGATCGATGTCATCAGGAAGGATAGTGAGATACCCAGCATCCAAAGCAATGTACTCTTGGAAGCTTCCGTCTTCGTGGTGAAGATGGTTCGTGCTCTTGATGCAATGCTGTTCCTTGCCAGCCAGACAAAAGCTGCAGCGCCGGCAGATGCGACTGGCAAACCTGATGCCGACATATGTGCCGACCTTGATGTCTTCGTCCACCCCGGGGCCCAAGGCGATGATGCGGCCAATGCCCTCGTGGCCTCCTACGTGAGGGAGTTTGACGTTGGTGATTGGCGTTCCGTTGGCTGAAGCAGCTACGCCGGCTTGTGTGTGGAGGTCTGCAGAGAAGCATGGGTAAGAACTGTGATTCAACGTATATTTACGTTGTACTAGCAGAGTGTGTAGATTGGTGTAAGCCGGGCTTGTGCTTACCGCTCTGACAGACGCCGGAATAGAGCACCTTGGCCAAGACCTCGTTGTGTTTAGGTTGCGGCACCGGATAGTTGTGATCAAAGACAACGCCGCCACCAAGCTTCGGGACGGTAGCAGCCGTCTGTGTTCGAGGAATATTTACCATTGTGGTAGAGGGTCAAGAGTCGAGATGTCGAAATAAAGGAGTGCTGTCAGATAGATTGCGGATTGAAGACGGTATGGTTATGGACAGGGCTGAGAATGTATTGATCCCATGGGCTTATATACCTTGAAATTGTATTCTTGACAGAATCACGACAGAAGCATCAATCAAGACATTGGCATCACCAAATGCCTCGATTCGTTCGGATGAGATCATGCATCACGCGGGAGGTAGCTTGGGGTGCAGTTTCTCCAACTTTCCCCGCGAATTGCTGTGTGAATTGTCCAGCATTTGTCCGGGTGGCTACTCGAGATCGACAGCGTTGATCGTGAACGGCTACAGTGTTACATTGGCCAAGTCTCATAACTGCACATGATTTGGCTATTCCAGTCCGATAGTAGGGTTGTTTGTCAACTTTCATGTCCTGCCGTTTGACGATATTGGGTCAGGGTCCGCCGTCAAGATGGCCCCCTGCTATCAATACGATGCCTCCAACTTCATTGATGGTGTTAACTGCAAATATACGTCAGGTACAACCTCTATTCCCCTTCACTCAAAAGTGTCGAGTCTGGAATCGCCATATGGCTGTTTGTAGTAAAGCTATCATTCCACATCTAGAGGCCTTCTTTCATCAAGAATCTCGAACCCAGACGTTTTAGCTCATCCGATACCCGCACCACAGTCGGAGCTGTTTGCATCTCCTCCCACTTACATACAAGTACTAATACACCATCAAGCCTCCACCCCCGCTCAAGAGCCCCTCGTGGGGGGCCAGTTGCATCGACGACAACACAAAATACATGCATCCGCCCTCATAGCACATACATAAAGGCGGTACACGGGGCCATGCGTGACTCCATCAACGGGTCCGGGGATAGTTGCCTGGAAGCTATCGCCATGTGTCCCCCATCTTCTCCACCTGTGACTTGACTTGATTCAGGACTCATCAATTGTCCGCCCAGTCTCGTCAGTAATCACCCTTAATTACTCCGGAGTCAGGCAGCTTTCGATCCATTTGCTCATCGACTGTCCATGGCCAAGAGATCCTGCGACTTCTGTGTTCAACGCAAGACCCGGTGCGACAATGGCCGGCCTTGTCGCAAGTGCCTCGACGCACAACCTCCGCTCGAGTGCACCTACTTGAAGCCGGTGCTGAAGCGCGGCCCCAAGACTTCGAAGCTTACGCAACGATGCAACTGGAAATGGAGAGTCGATGCCCAGAAGCCGGCTTCTGATCAAATCAACCCAAACTTGGCGGGGGACGATGTCCACGATGCTTCCACCACGTTTAAGCCAGAAAGGGTGCCGCTGTCTTCACTACGGCAGATCATTGAGGCTTACAGATCCCGGATGTATCCCGTTTGGCCAGTCATTGAAGTGCAAAGTTTGCTCAAACGTCTTGAAGAATTGGAAACCAATGAATCACCAGTATCCGATGCTTATACCATGACATTGGCACTCTGTGCGGCGACAATGGCCCAGTTGAATCTCACTGCGATCGGAGATGCTCAACCACACGTCACCAGCGAATATCTGGAAGGGGAGTGTAACCGGTGTCGCAACCTGACAAACTACCGGGAGCATCCATCGGTTGAAGGGGCTCTCACATCCTTCTTTCTGCATGTATACCATGCCAAGGCCGACAATAGGAACGCTTCTATGCTCTACCTCCAGGAGGGCATCTCGATCGCTCGACTCCTCCGTTTGGACAGAATAGAAGTCGAGACTTGCCAATCTTCGCATGATAGGATCAATGCACAAGGCGCAGTCACTTCCCATAAGCGACTGGTATATATCCTCCTCTGGGTTAGCGAAAGGTAACGACAGCTTCGTCTTCACTGTGAAGGAAGTTCAACAGCTGACACTGTTTGATAACACGAAGAGGATATGCCATTCAACATGATCTGGCTATCTGTATACTCGAAACAGTCCAAATCCCTACGGCCAACTTGAGCGACTTCGACAAGTATGGGAGAGGGCTTATTGAACTCGCCACGCTTTTTGCGGCTTTCGACGCCTTCTTCTATCGCACAGCCCGTTACATGTACGAGTCCTATCAAGCCCACGCGGAACAAGATCGCCTCATCGCAGTCCAGAGATCCCTGGAGACCATTGCTCCGAAAGCTCCGGATTACGACCTTGTGCAGAGAGCAGACTATAACATCACCAAGCACTGGATGCGAATCTTGATATGGCAGCAAGCCATGTCCCGGAGCCTGCTTTCGTCCTTCGCGAACGACGATTCCATGACCTTTCTTTTTCCCTCTCGAATAGCGCAGGATTTTCTCTCGTCCATTACCATGAACTCCAAGGAACACTTGGTTTCTTTGGGAAGAGACCAGGTACGCAAATGATTTACCCGACGACTCGACCTTTGGTTGGATCTGACACGGCATCGAATAGCTAATCAAATCGTTCGAAATCACCAACACACTGGCGGATGTGATATTGTGCACCACCAATGCCTACGATAGCCCCCATATATACGATTCCTATAATTCTCGTCGTGGCTCCTATTTTGCCACACGAGAGTATCTTGAATGCGGTCCGGCAGACTTTCTACACGCAATGTATCAGACAATATCCCCGTTTCTCACATACGACAAAAGACTGTATGACATGATACGGTTCAAGGCGGCGGATGCACTGCTGCGCTCACCAAGCAGGATTATCCCACGGGGCGTCGACGGGGTTTCGCAGGAGGTGGCAGTAGGGGTGAATGAGGACGAGAGTCATGGCGTGCTGGGAGAAGATACCTGGAGTACTGATCTGGATGGGTTGGGCTTGGACTTGGACTTGTTGAATGACGCTGAGGTGGGTGAAGTCTGCGCTGCTCAGCAGTTACCGGATACCCTGTAAGCGCTCTTTGGGAGCCTCCAATTGCGCGTCTTGTCCTGCTGTAAGCTGGAAACATACATAGATGAATGGCATTGAGTAGTAGGTAAGTAGACGCATGGCATTACCATACCTAGATTACTTGAAGTCTGATATGACATTGGTCGGTAGAAGTACCTATGTACATGTAATACTGTTTCTTCCTACCTTAGGTACTTTACGTGATAATGTCGAGATCAGGTTGTCCAGAGAGGGGCAAGACCAAGACCCAACCCCAGCACATGGACCAATTGACTCCTCCGTCTCCTCCAGAGCCTTGCTCGCATTGTCCCTCTCAATTGGCATGCAGTTGTCTCTCAATTGCTCATATCGGTGCATACTGTATTCAGCTTCATTCATCAATCAGGCTCGAGCTGTGGGGAGGAAATGACGTGCGGCTCTCCGTCTCTTATCAGCGGCATTGCGTTCCCCTCCGATAGCTGACTAAGCCCGCAACTTGCCACCAGAATGTTCGCTAGAGGCAAGGCAACGAAAAGTACAGATCGCGGCTTTCAAACCGGCCGACCTCTGGATTCCCGCAACTCCGCCAGCCGAGGCTTTGTCTACTCGTTGCCTCTGCCTCTGCTTCCCTTCAATGTCAGCAGCAGCGGCGCCTTGACAGCCCTTGACTCTCCTCCGTTGCCTCTAGACAACCGCTGCCGCTTGGGGCCTTCATCAGCCTCCGTCTGCCTGTCATGGCAGCCCTCGTAGACAACCCGCAGATCAAGCATGCGGAGCTTCTCCGTCCGCTGCCGTTCTACTTGCATGCCTACGTCTGGCCCTTTGCCATTCTGTGGCCCATCTTCCTGCGATACTACCTGACTCCGGACCTGTACGAGAAGCACATTGGCGCCCCGGAGTGGACGTTTGTCTGGTGCGGCACCATCATCACCCTGCAGTCCCTCGTCTGGCTGAGCACCCACTGGAGCGTGACTCTGGATGCGCGCTTCACGGCGAGCAAGGTCAAGGACATCCAGGATGCCGAGCTCATCAAGGTTCTGCCCATCGCCAACGCCGGCTCCGGCGAGATCTGCAAGCTGGTGCGCGACAAGGTATGTCTACCCGCATCTGCTTAAACATGCTCTGTGAAGCGTCAACAGTATGTCCAGCTAACGACATTTCCTGCCCCATTCAACAGGTTGGTGGCAAGACCAACATCTCGTTCCTCTTCCAGAAGCGTCGTTTCCTCTACAACCCCGATACCAAGTCCTTCAGCACTCTCGCGTATCCCATCGATGCCGAGCCCAAGCCCACCATTGGCCAGTTCCAGATGTCCAAGGGCATCGACAAGCAATCCGAGTTGACTCGCATCGAGCAGCACTATGGCACAAACACATTCGACATTCCTGTTCCGACATTCACAGAGCTCTTCAAGGAGCACGCTGTTGCGCCCTTCTTCGTCTTCCAGATCTTCTGTGTTGGCCTGTGGATGCTCGATGAATACTGGTACTACTCGCTCTTCACCCTCTTCATGCTCGTCGCATTCGAGAGCACCGTGGTTTGGCAGCGCCAGCGTACCCTCAACGAGTTCCGCGGAATGAGCATCAAGCCCTACGATGTTTGGGTCTACCGCCTGGGCAAGTGGACCGAGATTCAGAGTGATGCTCTCCTGCCTGGTGACCTCGTGTCCGTTGGCCGAACCAAGGAAGACAGCGGTGTCGCGTGTGATATGCTCCTGGTTGAAGGCACTGCCATTGTCAACGAGGCCATGCTTTCCGGAGAGAGCACCCCGTTGCTCAAGGACTCGATTCAGCTGCGCCCGGCCGACGCTCTCCTTGAGCCAGAGGGCCTTGACAAGAACGCCTTCCTCTGGGGTGGCACCAAAGTTCTGCAAATCACCCACGGAAACGCCGATCAGGAGAGGCCCAAATTGGCCTCGGGTGTCCCTGCTGCTCCCGACGACGGAGCTCTGGCCATTGTCATCAAGACCGGCTTCGAGACTTCTCAGGGCAGCCTGGTCCGAACCATGATCTACTCCACCGAACGTGTTTCCGCAAACAACTTTGAGGCCCTTCTGTTCATCCTCTTTCTCCTCATCTTTGCGGTGGCTGCCTCGTGGTACGTCTGGGATGAAGGTGTGAAGAGGGACCGCAAGCGCTCCAAGCTCCTGCTGGACTGCGTTTTGATTGTCACCAGCGTTGTGCCCCCTGAACTGCCTATGGAGCTGAGTCTCGCGGTCAATACCAGTTTGGCAGCGCTTTCAAAGTTGGCCATCTTTTGCACGGAGCCTTTCCGTATTCCGTTTGCCGGACGCGTTGATATCGCGTGTTTCGACAAGACCGGAACGCTGACCGGCGAGGACCTGGTCGTCGAGGGTATTGCTGGACTGGGCCTGAACCATACCGACGTTGAGGACAAGCGAGAAGGCGACGGCGCGCACTCTACCATCATCGCAGTCAAAGAAGCTAGTCTTGAGACGCAGCTGGTCCTTGCCACCGCTCATGCCTTGGTTCGACTGGACGAGGGCGACATTGTGGGAGACCCCATGGAGAAGGCTACTCTCAGCTCCCTTGGCTGGGGCCTCGGCCGCAACGATATCCTCTCAAGCACCCCCAAGGCTGGCACTACTCAGGGCAACGTTCACATCAAGCGCCGCTTCCAGTTCTCCTCGGCCCTCAAGCGCCAGAGCTCCGTCGCATTCGTCAATGGAATTCACACCGGTACCGGCCAGAAGATTAAGGGCACATTCGCTGGTGTCAAGGGCGCTCCCGAGACCATTCAGAAGATGCTCGTCGAGGTGCCTGCCGATTACGAGGAGACTTACAAATACTTCACCCGCAAGGGATCCCGAGTTCTGGCTCTGGCATACAAGCAACTCACGGTCGACTCTGAACTGGGCGCTAGCAGGATCAACGATCTGAAGCGAGAAAAGGTTGAGGCCGATCTCACATTCGCCGGCTTCTTGGTTCTCCACTGCCCTCTCAAGGAAGACGCCAAGGAGGCCGTCCAGATGCTCAACGAGAGTAGCCACCGTGTGGTCATGATCACTGGTGACAATCCCCTGACTGCTGTGCACGTTGCTCGCGAAGTTGAAATCGTCGATCGCGATGTTCTCATTCTGGATGCCCCTGAGGATAATGCTGGCGGCGACGGCCTCGTTTGGAAGAGCGTGGACGACAAAGTTAGTATCCATGTTGATCCTTCGAAGCCCATCGATGCCGAGATACTCAAGAACAAGGATATCTGCGTGACCGGATACGCTCTGGCCAAGTTCAAGGATCAGTCTGGATGGAAGGACCTTCTCCGCCATACCTGGGTCTATGCTCGCGTGTCGCCAAAGCAAAAGGAAGACATTCTCCTGGGTCTCAAGGACATGGGCTACTACACTTTGATGGCCGGCGATGGCACCAACGATGTCGGAGCCCTGAAACAGGCTCACATTGGTATTGCGCTACTCAACGGTACCAAGGAGGACCTGACCCGCATCGCTGAACATGCCCGCAACACCAGGCTCAAGGAAATGTACCAGAAGCAATGCGAGCTCATGAAACGCTTCAACCAGCCTGCGCCCCCGGTCCCCGTCTTGATTGCCCACCTCTACCCCCCTGGACCTAGCAACCCCCAGTATCAAAAGGCTGTCGAACGCGAAGCTGCCAGGAAGAAGATTACGCCCGAGGAATACATCAAACAGCATGGCCACCCTACGGAAACCATTACGTCGCCCGGTGCTCAGAACCTCATTGACAGCCGCCAGCAGGCTGTTAACAAGAAGGCGGCCAGTCTGGCTGATACACTGGCTTCTAGCATGATGGAGGCCGAGATGGGCGATGACGAGCCCCCGACCTTGAAGCTGGGCGATGCGTCTGTCGCCGCGCCTTTCACCTCGAAGCTCCGCGATGTCATGGCTATCCCCAACATTATTCGCCAAGGCCGATGCACTCTCGTCGCTACCATTCAGATGTACAAGATCCTCGCCCTAAACTGCCTCATCAGCGCCTACTCCCTGTCTGTCCTTTACCTCGAGGGCATCAAGTTCGGCGACACGCAGTACACCATTAGCGGTATGCTCATGTCGGTCTGCTTCTTGAGCATCTCCCGAGCTCGTGTCGTGGAAGGCCTGAGCAAGGAGCGACCCCAGCCCAACATTTTCAACATTTACATCATCGGATCCATTCTGGGACAGTTTGCCGTTCATATCGTCACCCTGATCTATATTGCTCGTCTGTGCGACAGAATCGAACCGTAAGTACCTTGCCGACGCACCCGGTCTGATTGATTTCATCACTAACACTACCATAGACGCTCCGGCGACATTGACTTGGAGGCCGAATTCGCGCCGTCGTTGCTCAACTCGGCTATTTATCTGCTGCAGCTGATCCAACAAATCTCCACATTTGCCATCAACTACCAGGGCCGACCCTTCCGCGAGTCCATCACCGAGAACCGGGCCATGTTCTACGGCATCGTCGGCGTCTCCGGCCTCGCCTTTATCTGCGCTCTCGAGCTCATGCCCGAGATCAACGAGCAGATGAAGCTGGTGCCCTTTACCGACGAGTTCAAGACCAAGATGACCACCGTCATGGTCCTCGACTACGTGCTCTGCTGGGTCATTGAGGTTGTCCTTAAGAGATTCTTCAGCGACTACCGCCCGCGCGATATTGCCGAGCGCCGCCCTGAGCAGCTCAAGCGCGAGATGGAGCGCAAAAAGGAGATTGAGAAGAAGAAGGCCGAGCAGGAGGAGAAGGAGAGGCTGGAGAAGGTGGCTGAGTTTGAGAGGAGGGTTGAGGAGCGCAAGAGGAAGATTGAGGCCTGGGCTACGGGTCGTCAGCAGCCGGCGGCCGCGTCTGGGTCATGATGACTCTTGTCTTTCAGCGGTGATGAGTTGTATAGGGAGAGGCAAAAGGAGAAGGGAAGATAAAACATGAAAGATTTAGCTACCTGTGTATAGAGTTGGTAGGCTGTACAATGCCCTTGTTTTCTCCATGAGAAAAGAGGCTGGGTAATATAGAAGATGTAACGCCCAAGATTAATAGAGAGATGTCTTTCCTCAATCCGGCTGAGTGTGCTCACACTTTCATTCAAGTGAACCTCTCATACAAGCAAGTGATCTTCTAAGGAAGCAGAGGGTTTTGGAGATTAAGAATTTTGTTTTATTTATTTTGTGCTAATGTTACAGAGACCCCGATGGAAGTCTAGAGCAGCTGCAGAACAGCAGAGGGAAGACAGAAAAAAAGGAACGGAGCCTCATCTGAGGCCGAGATGATTGTCTCCTCTTTTTCAAGTGTTTCATTTTTCATCCAAACATCCCTCCATAATTTTCCGTGTACCTGATTCACAACGCGCCGCCTCTTTAATCCCTACTCCTCCGCATGTCTCGCGAAGAAAACAACAACACCAAGGGAACAATTGCTCAAAAAGACAAGAAACGCTTTCATGACGTTGCAAAAGCAATTCCCAGTCGCTTATTTGCCGGGGTTCTCGTTGACGAAAGCGACGCCCTTGGCAATGTTCTTCTTGAGGTCGCCCAGGCAGGCCTGGATGAGCTTCTCCTCGTTGGCGTCGATCTTGCCAATGGGGTGGATCTTCTCGACGCCGTTGGGGCCGAGCTCGACGTTGCTGCTGAAGAAGTCGATGCCCTGGTCCTTGTAGAGGGGAGAGTCGACAAAGGTGGGCTCGATGACGCCCTTCTCGCCGTCGGCGGCGCGGAGGAGGGAGTCGGCCATGCGGGCACCGGCAAAGGCCATGGAGAGGGTGGCGGAGCCGGCGCCGTCCTTGGCCTTGACGACCTCGTCACCGCCGAACTGGACGCGGTTGACGAGCTCGGCGTTGGAGGAGAGCTCGGGGTGGTTGCTCTGGCTGAAGAGGGGGACGATGGTGACGCCGGAGTGGCCGCCGACGACGGTGATGTTCTCGTCCTTGGGGTCGGTGCCCTTGATCTCGGAGACGAAGCGGCTGGCGCGGACGACGTCGAGGGTGGTGACGCCGAAGAGCTTCTTGGGGTCGTAGACGCCGCGGGCCTTGAAGACCTCGGCGCAGATGGGGACGGTGGAGTTGACGGGGTTGGAGATGATGAGCAGCTTGGCCTCGGGGGCGGACTCGGCAACAGCCTTGGCCAGGTCGCGGACGATGGAGGCGTTGGTGTTGAAGAGGTCGTCACGGGTCATGCCGGGCTTGCGGGGGACGCCGGCGGGGATCAGGACGATGTCGGAGCCCTTGAGGGCGGCGGCGAGGCCGCTGGGAGTGGCCTCATAGCCCTTGACGAGGGACTTGGTGTTGACGTGGGAGATGTCGGCGGCGACACCTGGAGGAGGAGAGAGAGAAGACGGAGAGCATGTTAGCCATTGTGTCATGCCGCCATGTTGGAGCAACGGGGGGGTTGTGGAAAAGTGCGCAGAGGAAAATTGGCGCATGAAGGGGATATCATGGAGAGCAACTTACCGGGTCCGCCACGGATGTCGTACAGAGCAAGCTCGGTGACACGGGTGTTGAGCTTGAGCAGGAGAGAGAGAGGCTGGCCAATGCCACCGGCAGCGCCGAGGACGGCAACCTTGGAGAGCTATAGTGAAGGAAAAAGGCGAAGCTGGTTAGCACAAGCACACGATGAGGCTTACAGCTAGAAGTGCTGGGCAATGACGACAAAGGAGAGAATCGACGACAGGCGGGGGAGGGGAAGTAGAAGGGGAAGGACTTACGTTGCGGGCAGAGGCAGAGAAGGCCCTGCGCTGGATTCGAGCGGCGAACATGATGGTCTAGAGAGAGGAGCAGAGCAATTGATCCAACGACAGACGGATTGGAGACGATGGTGCAGAGCAAGGAAAAGGTGTGGGTTGCCGGTTCTTGTATGGAGAGGACAAAGTGCGCACGGCTGAGGCACCACCCCGGCTATAGTCCGGGATTTCCCGGCTCAACCGCTTTTGGTGCAAGCCTCAAGCCCGCCTTAATGCCGCCGGGTCCAGTCCAAGCCATCGGGTAACGAGGATTGCCAGGCACAAGCAGCGTGAAAAAAGAGACGGACCGGCCGGATGGAAGCAGGTCAATGGTTTGTGGCATTTGTCTCGTGGGGCCGCCGTTGAGGTGAGATTGCCGGATGAATTGGCACATAATTGCCCTTGTAGGGGCAGCTGACAAAGAAAGACCTTGCTGAGGCTTGGGAGTGTGTACATAGGGCTGAGATGAGAGGAAGAGACGTTCCATGACATTGGATGGTCTCACAGCCTGGCATGTCATGATACGTTCCTTATTGCTGAGACTAGGACTAGTAATAATCTTGTGGCTGTGATGATGGAGGATATGATTACAAAACATACAATCGATGCTATATTTGGCGGGAAACGCATGAGTGCACCGAGGAGCTCGAGATGTGATGCTGCCCTCACTCCCTCGGTCTCTCGAATTGCAGCCCCACCATGATGCAAAGCGTCAACTCAGCGCAATGACCAGCGCACTTTGAGACATTGGTGCTGTGAATTGCTCCCATTCATCAAGTAGATAGCAGTCTCATAGACTAGCATTGAAACTGTTGGAGTGAACGACAGTTCCAACTTCATCTATCCAGACATTCGTCATCTCCCCTTCGGCATGACTCATCTGCCGGCGGCCAGATAAAGTACCTGCAACCCAATACCTAAGCCAAAGCGGCAGCTCCAACTTGGAGCTTCACATTTTCCATCTCCGACATCCGCCTCTCCCTCTCTCCCTCGCTATCCGACACCCAACGAACCGCTGCAATCGGCACTGCAATGTCCATCTACCAGCTCGCTCGGCTGCTGCCGCTCCCCGAGGACGAGCTCCAGCAGGTCCTCGACTATGCCTCGACCCTGTCCAAACCCGAAGCAGTGACGCACTTCAACAACCTCCTCGGCGACTCGCCCGCCGTCATCGAGTTCATCTCTACATTCAACGCCCGCCGAAAAGATCCGGCTTCTTCTGCCGCTGCTGCTCCAGCTTCCTCAACAGCCTCAAGCTCCAAATCTCCCGCAAAGGCGCCGTCAAAAGCACAATCAAGGGAGACACCGACATCGTCAAAACCTGCGGCCGCCGAAACAATAGAGCCTGTGCCGAAGTGGAACAGGGGGCCCAAGAAGAAGAAAGCAGCGCTGCATACCCCAGAGGCTCGGAGGGTCGACGACTACGCTGGCCCGTCGGGAAAGGCATACAGCAAAAAGGACTCTGACCTGGAATACATCTCTCAGCGATCTAGCGCTCCGAGCAGCAACCGCCCGTCAAGACCCGCTTCGCCGACAAGACCAGCCTCTATCAAAGAGCCCACCGTTACAGCAAAAGCGCAGCCTGCCGCCAAGGTCGAAGAGCCAACACCGAAGAAAACAAACACTACAGCAGGTGGCTATCTCATATCCGACGGCCCAAGCAAGTCAAAGGCCAAGTCTACGCCAGTCTCACGGACATCGACGCCAAAGCCAGCCAGCAGCGGGAATGTCACCAAGATTTCAATATCTGGAGGAGTGCCAATGGCGGGCCAATCAACGGCGTTGGCCGATCTGGATGCGGCCATTCGGTCTCTGGAAATTACAACAAACCCAACACTAGACAAGGACGCCAAGTCAAGAAAATGCAACTGCGTAGCGACCAGACATCCTCTCCAAGCTGCCGCACCCAACTGTCTCTCTTGTGGCAAGGTCATCTGCTTGAAGGAGGGCTTGGGACCGTGTACGTTTTGCGGAACACCACTACTCAGCTCGGACGAGATCCAGGCCATGGTCAGGGAGCTCAAGGACGAGCGCGGCAAGGAAAAGATGGCGGCCAATGCGGCAGCGCACCGCAAGGCAGACGTGGCCAAGACCCCGGCACCATTCACACCGCCGCGAGGGCTGGACAACGACGCTCCGTCATTAGCAGAAGCGGCTGCCAAAGCACGGGAGCATCGAGACAAGCTGCTCAACTTCCAGGCGCAAAACGCACGGCGTACGACGGTAAGAGATGAAGCGTCAGACTTTGACGTATCCATCGCCATGAGCGGGACGGGGAACATGTGGGCAACCCCGGAGGAGCGGGCAAAGGAGCTGAAAAGGCAGCAAAAGATTCTACGTGAGATGGAGTGGAACGCCCGACCAGAGTACGAGAAGCGGCAGCAGGTCATCAGCATTGACCTTGCTGGGCGCCGCGTGGTGAAGACGGTTGCGCCTATCCAGCGTCCAGTCACACCAGAGGAGGAGGACGAAGCTGAAGAGATCAACTCGAGAGCTCTGCAAGAGACGTCTGGCAATAAGAATGCCGGCGGCGCTTTCAGCGCGAACCCCTTGCTGGGAGTCGCGATGCGGCCTGTCTATGATGCCAAGGGGAAAGGGGCTGGTGCAGAGGGTCGAGCCAGCCGTGCCAAGGGATGGAGAAGAGTTCAGGATGACTTGGACAACAACGAGGGCGTCATTCTAGACGGGGGAGCGCAAGGACTGCAAGCCGTTGGCGGAGACGAGCCCGAGCGTGGGTAGAGGTAGGATGAGTATAGTATGTAGGTATGTAGGTATCTCAGTCATGGCTCGTTTGTAGCAACGAGGGCCTATAAATGCACATAAGGCCAGAGCCGTGGAGAGCGGAGGCAACAGTAACCATCTGCTGATGGCGTCCCATCTTTCATTCCGCAACACAGTACTCTGATCCTGCCCATCTATCCTCATTACATACCTAAGGTATTTTCAAGTTCGAATCGAGATGGCGTCCTAGGTAACATGCGAGGTATCATGCAAAGGCTACCATTGGCTGGACTTGAACCTCCAGCTGCTGACTAAGGCGGGAAATCGTGTCGCGTCAAGCACGTGACTTCGTGTCAGTGCAAGTTTTCACGATCCGCCTGGTCTCAAACGGCAGAGAAGGAAAAGAAGCAGAAGAAGCAGAGAAGAAAAACTCCGATGGTCTGCTTGTAGAGTCTCGCAGCGCCTACAACAAGAAGCCAGCTGCAAAGTCCTCTTTAGGCCGTCT
>LFMI01000658.1:192467-243067 GCA_001050175.1 Trichoderma parareesei | reverse complement strand
TTTTTTTTTCCTCTTCTACGAGCGGGGAAACAAGAGGACAGGCCAAGACGCAGGTTGTGCAGGACGTCCCACCGCGAGCCCAGACTAACCGTGAACCCTTGTAGAACGGAGAGCGAATTTGCATGCCATAGTATCATATCAAAGTGAGGCTTTTCCCAGGATGCTGCAGAAGCGCGCAGCAGCCCACAAGGTGCGGCCATGAGGGTTGCATCCTACGGACACACGAGGCAGAGAAGATGGAGGAAGAGGAAGAAAATGAAGAAAGGTCAGACAGCACCCTGTTCTACGTGTACCCTCGATGCAGGGAGGATGATGCGCGAGACAGGTGCAGGCTGCCCTGGCTGGTGTTAGCGAGCTGAGCCGCTGAAGATTTTCTGCAAGAAAGAAACCTGGGAGCAGACGAGGAAAATAACATGGAAATAAACGAGGCGGAATGTCGACCAAAAAGAGAAGGATTGAGTTCCAAGGTTGTCTTGGTATCGCAGCGGTTACACAATGAAGCAAGCTACAGCGCTTGAGCTTTTCTCAACACACTCCAGCGCTGTCTTGTTTCCACGCTCTCTTCTCTCTCCCTCTCTCTGTTTCCTGTACGACACACGGCTCGAGGCCTCAAGTCGGACAACTTGCCATCACAACAAACAGCAACCTCCTCCAGCCGCTCCATGTCGCTCCATACTACTAGGTATTTCCACGACAACTGGAGGCGCCGGGTCCACCAGCAGGAACCCACCGGCTTAGCGCTGGTGACTTTCCATTCAGTTTGCGTGCGCGTGATGCGTGATGCGATGCTCGGGCACCTCCAAGCCTCAATCAATCTCTCAAGCAGCGCTGGCAGCCATTGAACTGCTCTGTGTCGATGCGACGACTGATTTGACGGCTTCGCGCCTAGGCCTTCTAGCCTCAGCAGCCAAGCTCCACTGCGAGCAACGGCGGATTGGGTTTTGAACCTTGGAAGCCACTGGGCGCTGACCGGCGAGCGAACCGAGGCGCCTCCAGCGCTCTCTCCAGCGACCGCAGCGCCCTGTCAGCGGTGCTTCTTCAGCGCCCATCCGCCTAGCCCTCCGGGCTGCTCTGGGGGACCTTGGGGGGGCACCTTTGGGGGGGGGATCCCGTCCTTGCCCGTCCCTCCCGCATCCGTCGCGACTGGACCGCGCGTAACCCACACACACAAACCAGACCGAACTTCTGCTTCAACACACGCACCTTTTTGCTCGCTTGGATGCCGTGCTGGGCTGTCGAGCCGCTTGCTTCAATCTCTGGCTGTCCCGTCTCTGCTTCATTTGCTCTGCCGCCTGGCTGTCCGCCTCGTCCCAGCTCTGCCGTGTCGAGACGCGCCAACGCGCCTCTGTGGCCTCAGACTCTGACTGACTCGGACTCTGACTCTGAATCCCGCCAGATCGCTCCCGGCGTAATAACTCAACGCACCGCATCGCAGTGGGGTTTGCGTTTGTCGCGCTCTCGACGCTCTGCGCGACATGTCGCACTCAGCGCCTCTTGCTCTGGCTCCGGCCGCGGGTGTCGAACCATCTGTTCCGGCCGTTGCTCCAGCTGTGCCAGCCTCGCCTCCGGCCGCCGTCGCCATCGCCGCTGCTTCTGAATCCCAATCTGCTTCCGCGCCCTCGTCTGCCTCTTCCCCTGCTCTTGCTCCCGCTCCCGCTTCTATCCCAGCCTCAGCCCCCGACCTGTCCGCGTCCACCATGGACGGCGATGCCGCGTCGTCCCAGAGCGAGGTTGCAGAGACTCCCCGGGACCCGTCGCCGAAGCAATCGCAGCAATCCGATGCTCTCGATGCCAGTGGCCCCGGCGCTGCCCTCAGCATCCCTCTGACCGTCACCAACTCCCAGGAATCCCACATTACCAGCTCCTCGGCACCGGCCATGACGCCCCCGGCCAGCGATATCAGCAGCGTCACGGACGGCGCCGCGGGATATCTGGCTCACGATGCCTCATCTGCCGCTGCCCGAGACAGGAACGACCACCTGCTGCAGCTTTCCACCATTGCCGCGGCCCAGGACAGGATATCGACGGCGGGCGCCTCCAAGAAGCGCATGGCGGACGGCGAGGTCAAGGCCGGCATGAGCCCTGCCAGGGGGCACGGCCAGGGGCATGCCAGGAACCTCAGCACCGTCAGCGCCACGTCCACCGGCAGCACCATAGGAGAGGTACGTTGAGCCAGGAAGTGGAAGACGTCGAAAGATGATATCAGCTTGTACTGACTGTTCCTCTCTCGCAGCTGTCTGCCGAGCTCAAGACTCGCCTCTCTTACGCCATGATGAAGGTCAACTTTGGCTGGCAAGGCCACTCCATCGAGGAAGTCGAATCAATGGCCGCTTCTCAGGCCGTCTCTCCTGCCTCGGGCTCCTCCACCATCAGGCGGCACAGCTCCTCGGCGAGTCCGCGTCTGGACGTCACCACCGCATCTGCTCAGGTACATCTCGCCCAACAGGCCGCCGCCCGCCGCAAGTCCGATTCTCCTTACCTGACCTCTGACAAGCCCTCTCTCGCCCCTCCGGCCACCATCCAGCCGTCCATCCCTGCCTCGCGCTGCAACCCGCGCCGCAATTCTAGCCCTCGATACACGCCGACGATGCTCTCCCACTCCCACTCGGCATCTCCTCACACTCCTGGCCAGCCAATGCTCGTCGATTCCCAACAATCCTTGTCTCAGCCCGCGCGAACGACCGACCCCGTCTTGTACCCTTCCCATCAGAACGTCAGGGAGCAGGATGCTATGGAGGCGCTGCTTTTCATGAGCAGTCCGAACAATTCGGCCAACCTGAAGCATACATTCTCGCCGTCAGCTTCCCCTCATCCCCAGACGGGCGCCTTCAGAAACCCCACGACAAGACACGCGCTGCCCAGCGCTCCCCGGAAAGTCCTTCCCGGACATCGGCCAACAAATGTCCACAGGAGGCCTGAGTTTGACAAATCCCCTGGAATGATGCGTCCTCCGGGGTCGCCAATGGATGTAGATTCGCCACAGCACTCATACTACAGCCCCAACGGTACAACGCCCAAGAGACGCGTCAAGGGACCCGCTAGCCATCTGAGAGGTTCTCTTTCGCTTCCCAGTGGGCTGGGTGCTGGGCATAGCGGTGCGCGAAGAGTCTTGCGCGATGAGGATATCGAGAGGATGCTCGACCGGGCAGGTGCCGAAGCGGCTGACTCTTCGGACGATGAAGAGATTCAGATTCCTCGCCTGAGGAACGATTCGACCGGCATGATGGGGGTCCGGGGATGAGCTGCATGACGAAGCCCTTTTGGGATCATCTATGCCTTTTCCTAGTCCTCCCTTGCAGACATGGTGCCGCACATCATGACCAACCACAGCTACGGGTGCAGTTACAGGCTCGTGAGGAGCAGGCCATGCGCGACTTACCTACATAAGTCTGTAAACCGCAGGTCCACAACCCGAGGCCAAGGATGCCATAGCAGTAGCAGCGTCATGAGCCCACTGGCCTAATCAGCGTCGCTGCCCTAGTGACTCCGCGAGTGTAATGGCCCACGGCAGTATAGCTTACGGCAGTTTCATCACTCTGCTGGACGGCGAGCGATGCAAGTAGGATCAGCTTCTGCAGAGTTCTTTTGAACATGCTGAATAAGGAATCCCGCAGCGCTCAATGCATTGCCTTGACGGCATATGATGCCGCATCGTCGGCTGGGTGCCCTGGACTCAATATGGGATGTTATAGCGCTGTGCTCCGTCCCGCCGGCTCGGGGAAACGTGTTGCCAACAAGATGCTGCCCCATTCCATATGACTTGTGGGACGATTGTCAGCTCCTTGGTGTTTTTCCTGTGGATAATGGGCGGGAAATGCTATTCTGGCATGCATCCTTCGGCGATGCGCACAACGATGATGATGAAACGAACACGACGTGCAATGAGCTTGCATCTATAGGATGGAATAATCAAAACGTTTCCTCCGCACTGATGGCGATATGGCGAGATATGATGGAATCTGCGCAAGAAAAATGTTTTAAAAGGATATGCGGCGGTGCATGTCTATTAGCGACTTGAACGAAGATGCTACCTCCAAATGCCACTTTCTTCCGAGGGGCTGTCTAGAATCAAACACTTCTGCATAAATGCTCCTCTGAGCGCCATTGCTCTGTTTCTCGCACTGAATGGTTGAAGATTGAAACCGGGGTGACTGACTACGAGACATTCAAGCCTTGCTCTGGCCCATCTCATCGGTCAGAAGCGTAACTCACGAGAGCCTACCTCCGTAGGTAAGAAACAACATGCAATTAGAAAATGCATCAACACAAAATTCAGCAGGTCCAAAATGTCCTCTTTCGAAGCCGAATCCGCGTTTGAAATCTGAGCTGGCCCCTTTAGGGTATTTTCAGGTCAGCTTCTACCTTTGGTATCCATGGATGTGTCCTTGCACCACTCACGCATGTGGTGGCTATGAGCTTATCAGCGTCAGCTTTCAAGGCCAAGGTAACTGGTAGGTAAATGCTCGTCCCTGCGGCATGTACCATTTTTGGTCAGTGATAAGATGCTTCGTGCTCTAGAGAGAAATTGTAAGGTAGGCTTTGTGAAACTTAACTGTAGCTGGCAAAGCTAGGTTGATATATCACTTTGATTAGGTAGGTATCTTGCACTTGTTCTCCATAGGTAGGCGGGTTATATCGTTTGAAGTCCGACGATTCCTGACTCCTGATAATAACCCTTTGGACGCATCAGAGTACCTAGGTAGGTAGGTTAGGTAGGTAGGTAGTGTCGACAGAATTGCCACTCAACTCCACCCGCAAATGCCGAGACGGAGATTAGTACCTAGAGATCTGGTGTTACACCCATGACGCTCGCCTTGTTCACCTCGTTCCCAGTCGGAATACCATGTACATACAAGCGCTGGGTATGTGAATACTAGTATGTCAGGCGGAGATGCGGAGATGGAGTTTCCCGCCAGCGGATCCTTTCAGGATCCTTGAGCTTTTGCCTAATGCGGTAATCGGCCTGTCAGCATACGCGTAGCAATGCGTTTATGTCCGGGCCTTGGTGGGCTTGACATGGAGATAATAAGCCCGGGCATGGTGTAAGTTTGCCGTATGGGAGGTTGTCTTGTAGGGGTTGACTTGGACGTATGTATATATAGAACGACTTGGCTCCTCTTGAAAGTGGCTTTTACGATCATACCATTTTCAGCTATATATTGTCTTTACGCACAATACCTACTCACATCTTCTCTTGCAAATTACAGCCTATTACAACTGGGAGCCGCAAGAACAGCGCACGACAAAACACTACCTAGACATCACTACGCACCCCAGATCTCATCAAAATGCACATCATCCTCACAGGCGCCACCGGCCTCGTCGGCAGCTCCGTCCTCGACGCCATGATCAAAGCCAAAGACATTACCAAAATCTCCATCCTCAGCCGCAAACCGGTGCGCATGGCCGAAGACGCCAAAGACCCCCGGATCCACGTCATCTTGCACCAGGACTTTGAAAAGTACGACGCCAAAGTGCTGGAGCAGCTCCAGGGCGCGAAAGCCTGCGTCTGGGCCCTGGGCATCAGCCAGACAAAGGTCAGCGCGCAGGAGTACGTCAAGATCACAAAGGACTATACTCTGGCGGCGGCCAAGTCATTCTCTACGCTGACGACGACGCCCTCGGAGCCGTTTCGGTTCATCTATGTTTCGGGAGAAGGGGCGACGCAGAAGCCGGGACGGTTTTCGGCGATTTTCGCCAGGGTAAAGGGCGAGACGGAGGCGGAGCTGGGGGAGATGACGGCTGCGAATCCGGGCGCGCTGAGGGCGGATTCGGTGCGGCCGGCGTTTGTGGATGCGCGGAGGCACAAGGAGATTTTGCCGTATATCCCGGACCCGGGGATGCTGTACAAGGTGGGCGTTGCGGCGCTGTCGCCGGTGGTGGGGTTGATGAGGGGGATGCATTCGCCGACGGAGCACTTGGGGGATTTCTTGGTGAGGATGGCGATGGGCAAAGTTGATGGGCAGCTGGAGGGGCCGGGGGCGTTTCGGCTGGGGGGCTCGTGGGTTGTTGAGAATGTTGGGTTTAGGAGGATTATGGGGTTGTGATGTGAAGGTGATGTATGGAAGGATAATGGCTGGTTGTTCGTTGTGTGTTGCTCTCCTGAGAAGGCAGAGATGGCTCTGATTTAATCGTTCATGTTCAATCAATAAGATGTAAACCTAGGCTCGTTCACTTACCTGATACCATCACGATGTACATCTGACATCTACAACTACGCCCCGATGAAGATGATTCCACAAGTTGACCAGAGCCCTCCTAAGGCCGCGGCGGGACGAGCCGTCCGGTTCTCTTACGAGTGTCTCCAGACAGACTGCTCGGCTGCTGTCAAAGATTCTCGAAGCAAGTCTAAAAGAGGCGCAGCACGAGGCCTAACCGCGTCTAATCGTGAACATTGCATTCGAGACGCGAGCCACTTTAGCAGTCGTCCCTGAGACATGCAGCAAGTCTCCGCGGAACATTGTCATGTATTAAAGTGGTGTTGAAGATAGTAGTAGTACTAGTACTAGTAATCCTTGTCTCAGACTTGAGCATATGCTCCGGTGCGGCCCGGCAGGAATCCCAAATGGTGTCCTTTGTATTGGGCTGGTGTCTCACATCGAGGCCAGATTCTGCAGTTAGGTCGCGGTTTCTTTTGGCATGACGGTGTCGTGAGGAGACAGTCTTAGATGGTGTTGGTGGTGCTGGTGATGGTGGAGGTGAGTACATTGATGATTGTGGGCGATAGAGCTATCGAAAGACGTAATGTTAGCGGAGAATGGTATCAAACGGCTTAGTCCTCTGATATAGAAAATATTGAGGTTCATGCGCGTACCTATTTCATGAGGTTCCGTATGTTGACGATGTCGAACCTAAGGAGGACGAGTGAGAGTCGCAATCACGTGGCCAACTTGCAGCTCAACCTCACTCTCTTTCCCTCACCTCAACTGGCCAACATCGTCCTTTCATCACCTCGGAAAGCCACCAGAAATGATTTCCAATACACCACTCTTCATTCTGCAATCAATGTCGTCTATAACAAGGTCACAACCAACTTCTGTGCCACTCCCTCGAAGTCCTCCAGAGCACCTCCTTGACCCATTGCATGTCTCAGTCGCTGCCCCTGTCGAGCACGTCGCTGATCCAACACACCCGGCAACAGTGTCTCATAGGAACTGCATTCAATTTATCGCCACGGGGACTTAAATGGCATTCCCAGCACATTGTCGTGTTGCCTAGCCATTGGTGTGAGGGGCTGTCTTCATGCTCCTTTCCGGACATCATGATGCCGCTGAGCGGCCCGTCTGACTTGAGGGCAACCGCATATCAGCTTGGCTCGTGGTGATTTGAGCTCGAAATGGTGCAATCAGGCAATATTAAGCAGCATTCGCTACCATGTCACAAGCAAGGGACATTAGAAGACCGGTTGGTTGTAGGCACGTTGTTCCTTGCCACTCAGATCTGGGAAGCTCCTTGTGCGGAGAAGATTGATCCAGGAGCTCCAATGCCAACAGCTATCGCGTCAATGGCCGTCTCGCGGAGGGGAGACGCGACATGCTTTCCCAGCGGAATGGCCATCACGCGTAAAGCACACAAGAACGTACCCAGCCTTTCTCGCTACGGCTGGGGCCGAACTCTGGGGAGAAACAATCCTAGTATCCAGGCGCAAAGTCTTCATACTGGAGCTTTCGGAATGCAACACGACTTGTCTGAGTCAGTTGGCGGTTAGGCGATGGCCTCATAGCCACGAATGTGCCTCTGAATGAATGGCCACTCTTCGTCATTCTGCCGCTGCAAAAGTTACTGATCAAAGCATTCCTCGGGTTCTGTCAGTCTCGCCTTGCAATGTCAAGAGCAAGATTCTCTCTGCTATATCTGGGGAAAGGTATAATATACCCTCTGATGGCCATCTCTAATCTATTAGTTAGACGGTGACAACTTACACTCCTTTCCTTCTCTTCTGCGCTCGGACGCAATTTTCTCAGCCGTCATTGTCCCTCGACTGGTCTTTCAAGATGGCCAGCCGTCGTGCAAACGGTGTCCTATCCTGGGCGGCCGGGGCGGCCGTCCTGGGATCTCTCTTTTCTACTCCCGTGAGCGCCAATGAAGACGACATCATTACTGTTGAAGTCCTTGTTACGACCTACCTTGCGTTCGGTGCTTGCGCCAATGCCTGTGCTCCCCAGCAATTCTTTACTACGGCTGAAGAGAAGCCACCGTATGTGACGCTCACTCTGCCGACTTGCCAATCGGATCCTGCTACCTCGACCAAACATCCTCAGTGCCCAGTCTGTGAAGGCACCGTCTTTCATTACGAACCTACTCAAGATCCTTTTGTTACCATCACCTCGACTGCCACTGGCCTTCGCCCATACGTCTCGACTATTCATCCTGCTTGCCATGGCTGTGAGGGTACTGTCATTATCTGCGAACCCCAGACCAAGGGTCCTTGGGAGCCGCAACCTACCACATATACTTGCGAAGGGGCTGGCCCCGACGACCCTCGATTTACTATTCCAGGCAGCGGCCCGGAATACCCTCCCACAGTTGTTATTGGCACTCCTGGATTTACCGACCATCTCGTCACGGTGACGGCTGCTGGATATCACCAAGGTGAAAGAGCCGAAACACACACGCTTCTACCGACTGGCCGCGACAGAAGACCTCTGCCTGGCGCAGAGCCCATCGTGGTTTGTGGCGATCCTGGTCATTGGCCAGCGGTGCTTACTGCTCCTGGCGCGGGACCTGACGGTCCACGAGTTACTTTGCCACCGATCAGGCCTGGTGAGCCTCCTATCGTCGTCATTGAGCCATCAACGGGCCATGAACACGGTGGTTATGGAGATGAGGGCTACGGAAAAGATGACTACGAGCACAATGACTTCGAGCACAAGGGCCATGAACACAACGGCTATGACCACAACGGCTATGACCACAAGGACCATGACCACAAGGGCCATGAGGGAAAGAATCATGGACACAAGGATCATGAATACAAGGGCCATGAAGGCAAGGATCATGACAATCAGGACTCTGGTCACGATGGCTATGGATACGATGAGCCTAAAGATGACGCCTATGGAAACGATGACTACGGACACGAGGGCCATGGACACGGTAGCCATGGCGACAAGGGTCATGGGCACAAGGATCATGGGCACAAGGGCCACGGAAGTCAAGGGGATGGACATCACGAATCAGGTGCAACGGGCGAGTTCTTGCCTGGGACGCAGATCGATCTCAACGGTGATGGAAGAGCTGATACCGTTATCGGCATCGACGGCGGCGTCGATCTGAACGGCGATGGCCTGCCTGATATCATCATAAATGTTAATGGAGGCGTTGACACAGACGGCGATGGCATAGTCGACACTTTTGTCAGTGAGAGCGGTTCAGTTGATGTCGACGGTGATGGCCGTCCTGATATCACCATTCTCATCCCCGGCGATAATAATGTTGGGGGCAATCCTGGTTTCAACTTTGACTTTGTGAGGTTGGTCGCTGGCACTCCGATCGACACAAACGGTGATGGCGTACCCGACCTCGTCATCGGACCCCTCGGCGGCGTTGACCTGAATGGAGATGGGATACCAGAGATCTTCATCAGATTTGATGGCGCTGTTGATCTCAATGGAGATGGCTCGCCAGATGCCATGGTTGACCTCGACGGTGGCGTTGACACGGATGGCGATGGCAGGCCTAACTTCAAGATTATGTATGTCCTTGATCCTCAAGGCCTTGGAGTCCTTGGGTTCCACTCTCTCGCTGGCTCGCCGGTTGACACAGATGGCAACGGTACACCTGATGCTGTAATCAGCGTGTCTGGAGCCATCGTACTCAACGACGGTAGGAGGTTGGGCCCTGTCATCGGCCTGAACGGCCTTGTCGACCTGAATGGAGACGGCAGGCCAGATACGCGCATCCTCTCCAGGGGCGGCATCGACATTAATGGCGATGGCACAGCCGACATCTTTGTCCAGCCTCGCATGCGGTCTACTGACCAGTCGTCATTCATCCACCCTGGCCTTCCTGTGGACATCAATGGCGATGGACAGCCAGATGGCACCATTGGTTTGAGTGGCGGCATTGATATCGACGGGGATGGTATACCAGACATCTACATCGACTCCCTGGGCAACGTGGACATAGACGACGACGGCATCCCTGATTTGGCGCTTGGCCTTGACGGCACCATTAACCTTGGTGGTGGGAGATCACTTATCACTATTGGTGCCGGTCCTATCGCTGGCAACGGCCGGCCACTCGCCATCCCGGGCGTTGGCATTGACCTGGATGGTGACGGCAGGCCTGACGTGACCATTCAGAGAGGTGGAGGTGTCGACATCAACGGTGATGGAAGAATCGACCTGATCATCAACCCTGACGGCACGGTTGATACAAACCTCGACGGCGTGCCGGAAACTACTATTGGCCCAGGCGGTGCTATCGACACGAATGGCGATGGCATTCCGGACATTTACCTCATCGTCAGCCAGCCCCTTCCCATCCCGGGCGCTGGAGTTGATCTCAATGGTGACGGCACGCCTGATGTTGTAATAGGCCCTGGTGGAGCTGTTGATATTGATGGGGACGGGCGGCCTGACCTCATCATCAACCCTGACGGCTCTGTTGATCTGAACCTTGATGGAATCCCAGATACCAGAGTTGGGCCGGGTGGTGCTATTGACATCAATGGCGATGGGATCCCAGACATCAGGGTCATCGGCGGCCGGCCCTTTGTCATTCCTGGCGTTGGTGTAGACCTCAATGGCGACGGCAAGCCTGACGTTACCATTAGCCCTGGTGGAGGCATTGACATCAACGGGGATGGCAGGCCCGATATCATTGTCAACCCTGATGGCACCGTTGATCTGAATCTCGACGGGATTCCGGACACCAGGGTTGGCCCAGGTGGTGCCATTGACACGAACGGTGATGGTATTCCCGACATCACCATTATTGGGGGGATCGGAGCCATCATCCCGGGGGGCACAGGAAATGGAACCATTATCCCGGGGTCGGGCATCGGCCACCCGGGTGCCTTTAGGCCTCTCCCTGGCCTTGGGGTCGATCTCAACCTCGACGGCAAAGCGGATACCACCATTGGCCTCAACGGCGGCATTGACACCAACAGAGACGGCATCGCAGATCTCATGGTTCGCCTTGACGGTGGTGTTGACTTGGACCTTGACGGCAATCCTGACGTGTATATCAGCGCCGATGGCGGTATCGACACCAATGGAGACGGTAGACCAGACATTCGGATCCTACCAAATCCCGGCGGACCTATCATCCCAGGCGGCACAGGGAACGGGACCACTGGCACCTTTGTTCCGATTCCTGGACTCGGCGTTGACATCAACGGCGACGGCAAGGCCGATACTAGCATTGGCCTCGGTGGAGGCATCGACCTGAATGGAGACGGACAGCCAGATCTAATTGTTCGTCTTGATGGCGGCGTCGATCTGAACCTTGATGGCATTGTGGATAGCCATGTCCTCCCCGGCGGTGGTATCGATCTCAACGGGGATGGTAGACCAGATATTACCATCTTGAGAGACCTTGTCGGATCTGCCCTCACAGGAAACAACAATGGCGGAAGCCCTGCTGGTTTGATCTTCCCTGGCCTTGGAGTTGACCTGAACGGCGATGGCAAGGCAGACACCGCCATCGGCGCTGACGGTGGCATTGACACCAATGGTGACGGCAGGCCCGACATTTACATCACAGCCAATGGAACCATCGACCTCAACGGCGATGGAAGGCCTGACGCCGCCATCACATCTAGTGGTGGTATTGATCTGAACGGCGATGGAACGCCCGATCTGACTGTCCTCGGCCTTACCAATGCCATTGTTAATGCTATCGGCAACTTGCTCGGCAACCAGGCCGGAGGCAATGGTACCAATGGTACCAATACAGGCACCAGCCCCTTGATTACAGTCGGGGGACGCCTTGTCAATGGCGCTGGCGTGGACCTCAATGGCGATGGGCAACCTGACGTGACTGTCAGCGCTGGTGGAACCATCGACATCAACGGAGACGGAAAGCCTGATATCAGGATCTTGCCTGGCGGTGGCGTCGACATCAACGGGGACGGAGTTGCTGATACCAGCGTGCTCCAGAACGGCGGCATTGACATCAATGGAGACGGCGTTCCTGATCTTAGGATTATTTTCAACGACCTTACGAGTACGCCTGGTGGCTTGTTGGGTTCTCTCGGTGCTGGACTGAACTCCCTACTCCAAGGCTTGACTGTTGGTACTCCCGTTGACCTCGACAAAGACGGAAAGCCAGACACTACTATTGGCCTCGGAGGTGGCATCGACCTAAACTTCGACGATATTCCCGACATCATCATTCGCCCTGATGGCAAGGTAGACCTCAATGGCGACGGCATTGCTGATACCACAATTGCCCCGAACGGAGGCATTGACATCAATCGCGATGGAATACCCGACATCTTTGTCTTGCCGGGTCTCCTAGAGGGTATGCTCACGGGTAACGGCTCTACCAATTCAAGTAGCGGCGCTGGCATTGGCCTGGGTCTCGGCCTTCAGGTCGGCATTGGATCTCGTGTCGACCTCAATGGAGACGGAGTAGCAGACACCAGTGTCGGGGCTAACGGTGGCATCGACCTCGATTTCGATGGAATCCCAGACGTCTTCCTCCTGCGTGGTGGAGGCGTCGACTTGAACAAGGATGGAAAGCCCGATACTGTCATTGGAATCACGGGAGGCGTTGACCTGAATGGTGACGGTAATCCTGATATCACAATCTTGCCCAGCGTTATCGGCGCAGGCTTGCTTGGCTCCGGAGGCCTGGGCGGTCTTTTCGGAGGCGGCAACGCAACGGCTGTCCCCGATTACCTGAACAGCATCGTTGGAAGCGACGGGAGCATTGACCCTGATTTCCTGGGCGGTATCCTCGTGGGCAGCCTCATCGGTAACACAACCGCCACTGGCAATGGGACCTTTGTCAGCGGTCTATTGGACAACCTCCTCGGTGGCAGCAAGGTAATCAGTCCTCATGTCCTGGCTGGACTTGTCCTTGGAGGACTTGCTGGAGGTGGCGCACAAGTCGATCCCAACCTTTTGGGCGGTGTTTTGGTCGGTGCCTCGTTGAGCGGCCTGAACGCCACGGACAAGGCTGTTGATCCTACCCTCTTGAGCGGCCTTGTCACTGGCCTTTCGAATATTGCTCCTGCGACTCTGAATGGGCTTGCCATTGGAAGCTTGCTTGGAAGCAATGGGACTGTTCCCGACCTGACTGGACTTCTTGGCAACGGCACGACGACTAACACCACCAATCCTGGGGGCGTCATTGGAGGGAACGGAACGACGAATGGCACTATCCCTGGTGGTCAGACTGGTAATGGAACTACCATTGGTGATCTCCTGGGTGGTCTTCTAAATGGCACTATCCCTGGTGGCCAGACTGGTAATGGAACGACCATTGGAGATCTGCTCGGCGGTCTCCTTAATGGCACCACAGGTGGTACAGGCAACAACGGTAATGGAACGACTATCGGTGATCTTCTAGGTGGCCTTCTCAACGGTACGACGGGAGGCGTAGGAGGCAATGGCAATGGAACTACCATTGGCGATCTCCTCGGCGGCCTTCTCGGGAACGGGACCAACAGCACCAACCCTGGTGGCGTGCTCGGTAACGGAACCACCATCGGTGATCTCCTCGGTGGCCTCCTCAACGGGACAACTGGAGGCACAGGGGACAATGGAGGCAACGGAACGACTATTGGTGACCTTCTCGGTGGCCTCCTTGGAAACGGAACTAACAGCACCAATCCTGGTGGCTTGCTTGGCAACGGGACTGCTGTCGACGATCTCCTGAGTGGCCTTCTCAATGGCACAACAGGAGGCACAGGCGACCTGGGCGGCCTTCTCGGCAACTTGACAGGATCAGGCAATAACACGGGCCTTGTGAACGCCAATGGAACTGTCGACCCTGGCGCCCTCGGTGATCTCCTCGGCAATCTGTTGAACAACACTACTGGCGGCTTAGGAGGCCTATTGGGCAACTTGACAAACCCCGCCGGAGGACAGACTGGCAACAATACCGGGGGGCTACTCGACCCTCTCTTGAATGCTAATGGAACACTTGGCGATGGAAGTGGAAACCCGCTTGGTGGTCTCCTCAACAATACCACAGGCGGCCTCCTCAACGGCAATGGTACTGCAGGAAATCCATTGGGTGGTCTCCTAGGCAATGGAACTGTGGGCAACGGCACTGGAAGCCTGGGCAACCTGGGGGATCTCCTCACAAATATAACCACTGGGTTGGGCAATCTTCTAAATAACACCACCGGTGGCCTGGGTGGTGTTCTCGCCAATACGACCAACGGCCTAGGCGACCTTCTCAGCAATACCACTACAGGCACTGGGAATCTCGGAGGTCTTCTCGGCAATGCGACCACCGGCTTAGGCGGCGTCCTTAGCAACACAACCACTGGGCTCGGCGGTCTTCTAAGCAACACAACCAGTGGCCTGAGTGGTCTTCTTGGTAACGGAACCGCTGTGAACGGAAATGGAGATCTCCTTGGAGGTCTACTCAGCAACACCACAAATGGCCTCGGCAGCCTTATCAACAGCACGACCGGTGGTCTAGGTGGCCTGCTCAGTGGGAATGGAACTACAGGCAACAGCACTGGTGGCCTTTTGGGTGGTTTGCTTGGCGGGGGCACTGGAAACACTACTGGCGCCGAAGGCAACCTCGGTCTCGGCCTCAACATTCAAATTGGCTCCCCAGTTGATCTGAACGGCGACGGCAAAGGTGATACCATCATTGGCCTCGATGGCGGAATCGACTTGAACGGAGATGGAAGATCCGACATCTTTATCAAACCTGGCGGAGGTGTTGATCTGAACGGCGATGGAACAGCAGATGTGACTATTAGGGCAGACGGAGGCATTGATACCAATGGGGATGGTCTCCCTGATATCAGGGTTGTCCTCGCAAATGGAACTGCGGGAACTGGTACGCAAACCGGCACGGGTCTTCTAGGAGGCTTGCTTGGAGGAGGCACCAACTCCACAAACTCCAGTGGCAGTCTCCTGGGTGGACTGCTAGGTGGTGGTGGCACCACGAATACCACTGGTGGACTTGGCTTGAATGTGACGGCCTCGCTTGGACTTGGAAACAACAATACCACAGGGATCACTGGAACGACTGGCACGGCTGGCTTGACCAACACGACAACCAATTCTACCTCACTGCTGGGTGGACTGCTAGGGGGTGGTGGCGCCACAAATACAACAGGCGGACTTGGCCTGAATGTGACCGCCTCGCTTGGAATTGGAAACAACAATACCACAGGGACCACTGGAACAACTGGCTCGACTGGCTCAGGTCTTCTGGGTGGCCTTTTAGGAGGAGCGAATGTTACTGGCACGACTGGTCGGACTAATACCACAACTACCGCCACAAATTCGACTGGTACGGGTCTCCTGGGGAGCCTTTTGGGAGGATTAAATACTACCACCCCGACTGGCGTGACCAACACGACAACCAATTCTACCTCACTCCTGGGTGGGCTTTTGGGGGGAACAGGTGGTACGACTAACACGACGGGAGGGCTCTTGGGAGGACTTTTGGGCAAGAAGATCAAGGTAAATCTGCCTTGGTTCTGATCTCGTTGATGCAATTGGGGGATATGGGGGAAAAAAAAAGCGAAAAACAAAAATGGTTTATGACGGATAGGGATATGAAAAGAAAAATAACATTCAGAAGGGAATAAGACGGAGATGGAACAGGCATAACGATTTGACATTGGTTTGATGGTATAGCGTTGGAAGAAGGGATGGCATCTTTGTTCTGTTTGGTTTTTCTTTGCGATGCTCTCTTAGCAGTGGTTTTTTTATATAGTACAATTGCATAGATACAAGATGAGATTTCTTGGCTGTTACCTGATTCACTAAGTCTCAATTCTCAGTGAGTGAAGCTATCTAAAGAGTATTAGAATGAATCTCTTCATTATACAAGAAGTTCGAAGGGTATCCTCCAAGTCAGACTTAGTACACCCCAGAGTGGCGGGACTGACTCCGGGAAGTAGAGTAATTGACCGTTAGAATTGGTCAAACAAAACATGTTCTTGGAAGACAAACATCTTGACAAAGCCTGCACAGCTTTTGAACGCTGGGGTGCCGACAAAAGGAGAGCAAGTCGACTAAGAGACAGGCAAACATGCTCTATAGCTAAACATGATGCTAGAAATTTCATCTCAATGTCGTCTCCAATCCAAACCCTGACAGGTAAACAAGCGACACCTCAAGGACTCCATGTAGATATGTGGATGCGAAATGATGCCTGAAACAACAGAAGATGATAGCCTCACACTTCCACTTTTCATCAGGCCCCTTCTCATCATCATTGGGGTCTGGGATTTCTAGCTAGAACATGAAAAGGGGGAACATGGGGGCAAAGTAGACGATGTCAATGTGAATGGAGACAAAGGTGAGCAAGGAGATGCGATTGTGGACGGAAGAATTCCTCCGCATCTCAGCCTTTCCCTTCAGCCGCTCCATCAAGGATCGCAAATAAGAAGGACGATCATTCTTCGATCACATGAGCGAGCTTCACCTCTGCCTTGGGAAGAAGTGGGGGAGATATCAAGGCAGACTTCATCATCCTGATACATAATTCCTCCATGTCTCCGAGGCTGAAGCTGTGCAGGATTCTTTCATTTGTACAGAGTTACATTCATTTAGAAAGACAAGAGGTGAACCAACAGCATTGAGCCAACAGTCCAATGATATTCCCGGAGTGGCCCAACATGGTGCGTTGCATTCGTGGAGTCGCCTGGCCGTAAGTGGCATAGAGCTGGGCAGAAGCTGCAGGGAAAGAGGAGAGGAAGATATTAGATAAAGTACAGATCATATTTCGGTCCGCATTCCCTGAGGATGGACTGCTCTGGGGTAATGCCGCACGGCGTTAAGATGTGACGAGATTCTCAAGGCTCCGAACCCCAGGCGCATTCTTCCTTATGAAATACGTAGGCAACCACAGTAGTCTTGCGCATATAGGCTGGGATGACTGTGCTTCTATGTGTCAAAGTGAGACTTGCGAGTCTAATAATTGTTTCCCATGCACTCGAGACATAATGATATTTTGAGATCTACTTGTCTAATCGCCGCGATGTTCGCTGCCTCGTGGGAGCATTGGTCTCTTCATATAGATGTGAGGCAATTGTATTCCAGAACTCCGAGCCCCCTACAAATATGTGTAGTCCCCAACTTGCAAATGAATTATGTATGATACATTAGAGCCTTAAGCCCTGCTTTCAGCCCCCAAGGCCGAACCACAATCTTTAGCATATGACCTCTCTGAAGATGTTGTTGGTTCTGGGTATATCAACAGCATCCCCATGTTAGAGATAGTACAACGCTAGAACCCTGCTCGAAGGTCCATGAGTTTGCCAACCAGCCAATGAAGATCGAGGAAGGTATAGTAGGGTAACATTGCCATGTGGCCTGAGGTTCGGCACGGGCCCCCCGTTTCAGAGGCCCAAGTCTGCGGATGTGGCTTGGGCATCGGCTAGCACTCTGGAGGCGGGAGCTTTGACCTCTTTTGTAGCGGACCGGCGGCGCAGCCGTGAAGCCGGGAATCGTCATACTGCATATGCGGCGAAGCCGAAGGACGATAACATGTGGGAGTGAGTGTTTGGGAGGGCATCTTGTTTGCGGGATCAAGAGGCCTATGATTTGAGCTTCCTGTTTGGCCTAGCTGCGTAACATCGCCGCATACTGATGCCAGGCATTTCATGTTCGTCTTCATATTGGTGACCGCCTTCTGTAGAGCTCGTGGAGGTTCCATGGCGGAATTCAACATCCTTGCAGCGTCTTGCCAACTCAAAAACATCTTACTATCAAATATATATATATATGTGTGTGTGTGTGAGCAGACTTGCGCTGGTTTACTTCATATTAACCTTACTCATCAACATCATACTTCATTAGTAAATACCCTCCGAATTCAGAGCTCCTCTTTACAATATGGCTACCGCAACCATGCAACAGAATCCAGTCTTTGAAGTCCTCGCTATCATACAAGCAGGCCTCGACAAATTTCCCAATCCAAGCGATAATCTTGACTTTACCCAATGTCGTGGATTGGTGAATAAAAGCACAAATCAGTGTGAAAACAAGAGCTGTAAGAAGAGTGAAAGGGAAAAGGTTAAGAGCCTATTCTCCAACTTCAGACGCATGGTCGAATGCCCCGACTCAGACGGTTTCTACGAAGATATGCAGTTCTTTGTCACCTACACGCATTGCTCCAAGCATCGCAAAGATGTGTGTACAGCCTTCGAGAAGTGGAAGAATCTGAGATCAGCGGCCGCCTACACTCCACGATTTATGATCCCCGGGGCATACCCAACTGGGTCTCGACCGCCATCTCCAGCAGAATCTCCAGCTGCGTCATCAGATGCCATTTTTTCACCAGCTCTCTCTCAAAGCAGCAACGAAATGTTCCATTTTGCATCCTCGGATGCTCTTGTCTGCGATGAGCCAGATTCATACAGCGCATCAGAAGATGGCGAGGACCCTCTGGTGACTGACATCATTTCCAAAATGGCGGCCACCAAGATCGACAGCCCAGGCCGGATGGACGTTACGGTCCGTGGAAAGAGCAAACAGTGCGAGGGAATCAAGATCCATGGTCTTGGTATCGGCAAACCTAATCGCGCCCTATCCTTGACTGATCATACACTGGTGTTGAGAGGATTCTACCAACCTCCCAGCAAAACAGCCATGAAGGAAGGAACTATATACGTCCTCAAGCATCTCCTTGCCCCCGGTTACTTCAAGATTGGAACCACGATCAGAGGCGCGGGTGTCAGGGTAGACGAGCAGTGTTTCAAGAACAGCTCGACAATGATTTACGAATCCAGAGTCAAATTTCGAGGGGCACAGAAAGCGGAGAAGCTTATACACAAGGAGCTTCATAATCACCAGATCCGGGTCAAACAATGCGAAGGTTGTGGTGGCGGTCATATTGAATTGTTCCACGCTCCCGAGGACAAGATACGCGAAACTATTGAGAAAATCGAACGCGTGGTCCAGCTACCGGCATACATTCAACAAGAGGGGAAATGGAAGCTGTCTCATGAAGCAAAACTATTGCTTGATGACATCTACGGACCCAGGGCAAGACACTGGCGCGAAGTCATGGGGGCGAACACGGGATACGGCAGAGCTCAGGATGAGAGTCGAGAGGCGACGCGACAGAAACCCAGTTCTCAAGGGCGAACAGCGATAGCGGCCGAGGCCCAAGGGACAGATTCAATGCCTTTCGAGATTCGGTTTGAGGCAAGGGCCTCTGTGCCGGATGATCTTGAGATGAACTTTCGGGTTCGCAGGGGGAAAGCTCCTGCAAATGCAGACGAAGCCGAGATTTCGGTACTCCCCAGGAGACCCAAGCCAGAGGAAGCCGGAGGAGGGATTTTGGGGAGAGGATTTAGAGCACTCATTGGCGGTTTTAGCAGAGAAAGTAGCGTAGAGTGAGTTCATAGACATGGTAATTTGTTAGGGAGATAGAATTGATCCAACTATTATAGCGCCTTCAGCCAATAATTGATGTAGTTGAACATGATCTCGATCTGGTGAAATTGAAGACGATCCATCATGGTACGCCGTTTCACGCAAGACGCTGGCCAGCAAAGCAATGCTGCTCTGGGAAAAGGGGGGAGGGGGGGAGACGGTTCCTGTTATACGAGAGATTATGTTCAATACTAAAATAAGGCAAACCATAATGGCTAAAAATGACTTTGGTTTGTAGAGAAGGCCGAGTGTTGTTCATCTATATAATTAGACAATCGGGTTCTGTACGATCCCTAAGTTGAACCAGACACTCCAAACACTCCATCAACAACCGGCACGATCTGCTCAACTACAAGCCAATCAGAAACTTATTCCACGGTTTCGCCAATAGTTCGGGTTCCCCAAATTCCTATCAACGAACGCGAAGTCTCTGTAATGATCTCCGAAATCTTCATGGAACACAAAGAGGACGCTTCTGTGATGACTAGTATACAAGTACCAAGTTAACAATAATATGTTGATAGAGCTGTCCTCATCTTACTTCGTTGTTATCATGCTCTTTCTTCGCATGAAGCAGTATGACTGCTCAACGAAACTACTTTATCGCTGTCTCGAGGTACAATTCCAATATGCATAAGGTTGCCAATACTTCATGCGAAAGAATATATCCTGTTCAAACCTGATGGAACGTTAATTAGCTATCTGTTATGGGGGCTCTTGATCGTGGTAGGTATACACTAACCTGGGAAGGACTACAAATCGCCTTATTAGATGGGAACTTGTATCATCTCTCATACCATCAACTTACCTCCCCACACAACATTGGATTGGAGGGAGCTATCATAAATGCTTTCAGCTTGCATTTCGTACCCTACAATGTAAGATTCTCTATACAATACTCGAAATCTGTTTCCCAACACCTGAAGCGGTTGTTATAGTCTTGTCTCGAACCTTCCAGCTTGACCAGTACATTTATCCTGAAATCAACTTCTACACCTTCCGCCACTGACCATCGTGTGACTCATCCAAGAAGAACATTGACCGATGTGGTTACACTTATTCTGTCGTAGGTTTTCGAAAAGGAGTGCGCTGTCAAGCCTCCGAGCGATGACTGCGATTGGACTGGGCACTGGACTGATGAAATGTTAATGTCAGTTCGGGGCCATTTTCAGAAGAGTATCAAAGTCAGAGAATGCAATCTTTAGCTCACATATCCAGCACTTTATGGAGAGCACGGAAGGCCCTCGCGATCACACTCTATGCATGGTACACCACCCTCACAAGGCAGGCTTTCGGTGCGACAACGCGAACAACTCATGATTGCTGTAGAAGAGGATAAAGGATGAATGACAAGTTCAATGGCCAATTAAACACTTGGAATTGTAACCTGATGCCGAGACGAGGCTGAGATGAGCAGGATGGAAGGATGATGGTGACTCCCTTTCAGCCCCAAGCTACCCAGTAGGGTTATATACTTGTGCATAAGACGACTGCCTAAACCGCATTTTAGGAGTTAGAAGAGGGGTTAATCGCATTCTGCGTCATTTTCTGCAGTTTCACAGCAGTTTTGGTGAATACCAGTCCAGTTGAGCAAGTTCATAAGACTTCGTCCACTGCGGAACAAAGGACAGGTCGTGGACATCACCAACATGCATCCTTCGATGAGCAGGGGTGTTTTGAGACTTCAGCCGCTTAGCTAGTACGCAGAGCGACTAGTTCGTCAGCTCAAAACCGTTCAGCTGGTGATACAGGACGTAAATATGGGCGGTCCTACTGGAAGTGATAGCTTTAGACGCCGTGAGGGATGCGCGTTGAAGGAATAGCTCCTTTCCAAAGAGCCGCTGAGCACGAGACCCATTACTGAGCCTCGTCTGACTGCCAATGAGAACACCCGACCTGAACGCTAAGTGAGATTTACAGAGCCAACTCTCGGTTTGTGGAGATTGGGAGCCTGAAGTGAGGCTTAGAGACTATTGCCCCTATATATCGGCGGCTAGTAGTTCGATTTGCGGAGTCGCGTTTCCCCAACTTTCAACTCGATTCTGTATCTGGATTGGTATCTATGTAGGCGGCATTGAGTTTATGGCGGCTTTAAAAAGTTCTTGTCCTTGTGTAACTGTTACAGATCCCATGATGATATTATTGTGGCTCAAGAGGGTTGCAGATTGGAGGAAACTATGGGATAAGCGCTCAGAAGACTGACAAGGAGTCGCTTTGACCGACTCTTAGAGGTGGAACGGTGAGTCTACTCCAATTGAGTAAGGGTGTCTGAGTCTCTGCACCAAATCTTATAGAAGTTTTCGCTGCTAAGAATAACCTCGGCAAGCGACGGATGTTTATATGGATACCATTGAGAATTGCTGCACCGGCGATAAGCAAGGCCACAACTAAAGCTTTGGTCCAGACTCATGAAGCAACTTAAACATAGAATGCTTTACGGTTTCGTGATAACACCGAGATATGGAAAGTTTCTCAAGACAAGCTACACCTCACAGAAAATTTGCTTGCACGTCGTTGATGAAGACTTGCTCACCCACAGAATCCACCTGGAGCACCAGTTGCCCCATGCCGGGGCTATTATTGGCGCACAGTCACAAGCTTCAGCGATATATTCTCCGGTTGTAACCCTACGGACCCGAAAAACCATCACCAACACGACATGCATCCTTGAAACCGGATCAACTATCCTCTCCGTCGTATAGGCGCCAAGCTATCATCCGTGTTCCGTCTCTCGATCCAAACTTTTCCACCAGGATCTTCCATTTGCAAATTCTCAATATCGCCACGGGGTTCGCTTGATCTACCTCTCATGAGAGTCGTCAAGCGTCGGCGACGGGCCGTGTGTTGCTTCGCCTCCGTCATTGGAACCAAGTCTCTCCATCCTGCCTCAAGCGACGTCCGGTCGCCGGCATCTCTATTCTCGCCCCATGTGGGCGTCCGGCGTCTTTTGTCTTGTAGTACGTGACTTATCCAGTCAATGATCTCTTCTCCTTTGTAGCCGTAGGCGAATGCCACCGACAAGACCGCTACCGTAACCGGCACTCCGGTTAACCAAAAGATGCGCTGGCTATACTCTGTATCCCTTACGTCTACCGTGTTCATTCCCAGGAAGCTTGAAACAAATGAGAGCGGCAAGAAGAATAAGGTAACCACCGTAAAAACTCTGATGGCTTTGCCGTGATCTTCTTCCAAGATCTCAATCGTTTGTTTGACTTGATCCTTGAGAATTCGGAGCCTTGTCGCTAGATTCTCAATCTCTCGCCTTCTGTTGATGATGCCACGCAACATATTGTTTCCATATGGTAGCTCGGCTCGGAACTCCCTTAGCCGAGTCTTGGTCGTGTAGCGAGAGGTAAGAGGGTCGATAAGTGTAAGCGTGTTATAGAGACAGATCTCCTGGCTGCCTAACAGTTTATCCAGTGCTTGAAGCTCTTCGTCAAGGCCATGAATGTCCAAGAATACGCGCTTTCTCGGGCGATTGTTTGCCTGAAAGTGAAGGCGAGATGTGTAATCTCTGTACAGCTGCAAAAGCGTGTCTTTGGCATAAGAAGACCCTGCATACAACGACTGCAGTAGAGGCCTCTGGTAACATGACATCAATGCTAGGGCAAGAAACTGTACTCGAACGGTTTCCGACTGAGGAACCTCGGAAGCTGACCCAATTCCAGACATGAAGATGTCTTTTTTGGCGCTTTCGGAAAGGTCTATGATGCGGTCATTGGCGTCAATCTCTAGTGAGAGAAGCTCTTCAATTTTGCGATCAATGCGCTGGATGAGCCGAGTGTTCCCTGAGGAATCTTCTGCGGCAATGCTGCGGCGCCGGTTGATAAGAGACAACTGCTTTGAGCGAAAGACGAATATCTTGACAATTTGCTGGAAGATGTGGATGGTGTTGATCGTAAGAGGAGGTGTATCCGCCGTTGAAGAGTCCCGTGCAGTCAGATTGAGCAGCTCTCTCACATACATGCTGACGTCGGATAGCTCCTCGATAAAGTCTTCGACAATGCCAAGGAGTCCATCTTGTGAACTTCTCATGGGGTAGCCGTCATGCCAAATGCGATGCAGCCACGCATAGCAAGGATCGTCATATGGCCTCCCCGACTCGCTGTGCGGGCATTCCATATGTTTTGCGTGTATATGCTCCAGAGCACTCTCCGCGGAAGAATACGGCTTGGCAGCCTTGCAATCCTCGCAATCCAAGTAGTGAATCTTGCCCACGGATGGCTTCCGTCTCCTGGAGTTGTATTCTTTGACCTGACTTGAGAAATTTCGGATAATATATGTGTGTTCAGCATCCTGTCCTCTCTCATTCTCATCCCAGAGGAGTTGCTGTCCTCGAGCATGAGACATCAGCTTTGCCCAAGGCCCAACAGGATAGACTGGAGGCAAGGGCACTGCTTACCAGACAAATTAGATCCACACATCCCCAGAACCGCTTCATCAGAGTATGTATTACCGCTCCGCCGGTGTGCGGTACAAAGGACCAAACAATTTGCTGGCTCATTCCGACCAGTTGCTTTACGAGTGTCTTGTCGTGGCTTATGAGGCCAAGAGCCTTCGTCTGGATAAATTGTGTACTCTCTTGGAATCCTCGACATGGCGACGCGTCTGTTGAATTGCGGGTATTATCATTATCATGGTTAGGACTGGCTTTCCCCCCAATCCCATCAGTGTTAGTCGTAGGAGGGGAGTTCACTCCAATACTTATGGAGGCGGCTTCGTCGAGGCACTCCTGTCTCAATAAAACGTCGTCCATGGTAAACTCTGCAACATTCGAATAGTACTTGCCAACTGGATCGTCACAGATGAGTTCGTCAATATGGTCAAGGAGTTTGATCACCCTCTGGTCTGTTAGTTCTGGATTCGATTCCTCGCCCAGCATGCCGCTTTGTCTCCAGTAGAAGAACGGCACGGCAAACCCTCTCACTGATGAAACCTCGACTTTGGTGGCATTCGAACTGCCGTAGGGTGACATCTCAAGAGTCTCACGCCCACTGGAGTGCTGGCTATTTGACTCAAAACGTACTCCACGCCACGAAGAGGAATTCCGGGATGAGTGTGTATCGTCCTTCCGAAGTCGTCTTTTCTGTGTACGACTTCTTCCCCGTCGAGGGAACAAATCGTCACTTGAACTTGAGGGAGAGCGTAGCTGCGAATGAAACTTTCTGTAAGAATAACTCCGGCGTCTATCATATGGATAGCGTCTCTGCGGCGGGTTTGCTCGAGCCGGGCGCATTTGGGGCCACGACTGATCTGAAGTGTCTTCCTTGTCTTCCAGCACTTCATCATCCTCAGGTTCTGCCTCAATAAACTCAAATATCCAGGGATTATGATCCCGATCATTGTTCATGTGACGATTAGCGTCGTGAAGTTCCGTCTCGGCTTCGTCCTCTATCGTGACTTTTCGATAGCTTGTTGGGCGACTGATGGGTTCGATTGAAGCATCAACAACAACTTGAGCACTAGGGCTCTGATTGCTTCTCTCTTTGTTTAGCGAAGGAAGAATAGTTTCTCTGGGTGCTTCTTCAGAAGTTGCTTGTTCATCTTCGCCGTGTGATAGGGATGAACCCTCTTCGAGCTGCACGGCGGCTGCTCTGTCGTTGATTCTCTTTCCTTCTTCTGCATTGTCTTCTGAAAGCTGTTTGTTGTGGTCTGAAGATGGGACATCCGAAGCGGGTAACTGCTTGTGATGTGTATCGCCATCCTTGGTGGTCGATGGCGACAATAGCTGCGGCACTGCAGTAAGTGCACTGTGTCGTGAAGCTTCGTCTTTTGTTGAAGCTTTTTCATCGCTACTGTCCAAGGTGAAGACAGTAGGAGTAGATTGCGAGCCACGGCCACGAATGATTACATCTAGATACTGCTCGCTCTTCCTATCGCCGTCTTGTTCCTTCTTCTTGACCAACTCTTTGAGCGCGGCAGTATCAAACAAAGTTGTTTGATGTCGTTGCGAGCGAGGCCAAGCTGGACTTGATGACTTCTTCAAGACGATGGAGCCCTCGCTGGACGATGAGGCCTCGTCATAGCTTTCTCTGTTTCTATGACGGCGTGATGAATCGCGACTTCTGTCATGATATGCATGATCCATTAGTAGCTTTCTGATGCCTGTACGACTGCTCTTTCGACTAGAAATGCTCGATGCGCGCGATGTTGGAACCCTTCGTTCAACGAGCTGAAATCTAAGCAGGTCCGACTTCGTTGACTTTGCGATTTCAACCCATCTATCCGCCGTCACAACCTCGGTTGTCTCATCCACGAGCTCAAAGTCCATGATCTTAGTGAGGTTACCGTAGATGGTCAACATGACATGCCGGAAGAAGTCGACCCATGTTGTCTTCAACGATACACTCATGCTGTACTGAGAGCCGTATGTGTCGATGACCTCGATCCTCAATGGTTGCCTGGGGGAGTCGGTCCGTTTTATGATTGTCTCGCCAAGAAGCTTCTCCGATGGCTGGCTTGACATGGTGATCAGAATGTCGGAGCCTATCAGTAGACACCACAGCTGCTTTACATACAAGGTGTCGCTAGATTGACTGCAAACTGACATCTTGTGGATAACTTGCTGCTTGCCACGGCTGGTAAGGACATCAAATCCATAGAGATTCTGGAGCAGAGTGCGAGGGTGGTATTCGTCTCTTTCGCCGAGCCCAGGGTGATGTCTCGACGAATCCAATTCCACAAACGGAAACGCAACGAAAAGGACGGGGTCCGTGACGGTGATGCTGTGCGAGTCTTGAACTTGTTGACGCTGCCCAACGAACCGCATAGCTGAACCAGGCTCGACGTATGCACCATGTTCCGCCTGTCGGAGAAATGTTTCCTTGACAGTTTCCAGCAGGAGGATGGCAACTCTCTGGATATCCCTACTGATCAATGGGCAGTCCATGACAATCTTCTATCGGCACATTAGATCGTGGGAATGGTAGGGGGGTGGGTTTCGTACTTCAAGGATCTTGATGTTCATTGAAGGGCGCTCAACGTGGCTGAACGGGGTGTCGGTGAGACTGAATTACCTTTGGAGATGTTGTGAGAGTTACTTACAGCCATCTAGCTTGCACTAGAGAGACGTCTTCCTCGTGCCGAGCAGGACCTTGCGGACAGAAGAGTGTGACTTTCGGCAGTCCCCTCTCGCCTATGGAATACTGTATGGAATGAATCGAATGGAGAGTTGTTGTGCCGATCCTCTTGTCGTAGGTTTTCTCTGCTGTCCACACTGAATTTGCCTCTGCGGGAGTTGTATAGGGCTGGGCTTGTTCATTGTCACTTGGTAGAGCCACCGTGCAAGACAGACCAGCCTCCTCAATCTCGGCAACCCTTTTGCCGTCAGTTTCAAGTCCCTCACGGAGCTCAAATCCGCCTTTTGCGGGATCCTCTGAGGCTGACTGCTCCTCAAATGGTGATCGTTTCCGTGATGAAGCATTCGAATTGTGGGAGGCTTGTCTGACTCGAGGAGGACCGCGCTGGTTTCGAGGCGCTGGAATCGGCCCTTCCCCATACTGTATTTCCATGTCATCCTCACTTCCATTGTGTCTGGTGGGAGATCGATGAGTGTTTTGTGTTCGTTTTGGTGGGCTGGTGCTCGGAGTTCTAAGGGACTCATTGGAACGGTTCCTCGAAGAGAAGTACGAGGGACGGGGTGACGATTGGTCACCACCCCGTGACGGAATGGCAGAAGGAACAGAATCCATGGGCTATAGAAGCTAATTGATTCTTCTTGGTAGCACTGCCGGACAGACAGGTCTGGTGGACGCTACATTTGATCCGATGTGAACAGCGAGAGCTGAGTCTCGGAATGGCTGGATTTCAGCGGACAAGGATCATGAGCGAGACGTCTCTCCACCCTGGCCACTCATTGGCCGGCCTCTTGCTCGCTCAACAAGGCATGTTCTGACGGATGGATCAGACTAGCATAGGCTGCATGCAGAGCTGCACTGCCGCCTGTAAGCCTGATCGGTGGGGATGGGATGCATCAGGATAATATCTGCTGAGGGGTTTTGCACGTATAACTAGGCTGCCATCGTGTGCAACTCTGGCCTGGGGAAAGCTTGTGGGATCATGATGAGGGATGCAACTTATCGGAGCCATTTCACGCAATACATTTCCAAACTGCATCCCACCCGTACGAAAAGCTCGAGAGCGTCAGAAGCTGCGTGTAGCTGAGTTTCGATATGTCGGACTGGGAGTCGGACTACAGCAGTTCAGACGATGAGGAGTCTAGTAAAAGATGCCCCCACGAACGATTCAATCGCGACGGCAGTTTGTTCGGGGCTGGAGCGTCCAGACAGGTCATCATCGATGCCTCTGCCGAATGCATCGAATGCAAACTTCTTTTGCAGGCCGTGTCAAACTACAAACCTGGGTGGATAGAAGACGACAAGGACGATACACGCTTGATACATCTCACCAAGAGGAAGACATACACCGTCCAACTTCTTCATGGATCATATAACAGCGAGCCTGTCGGCACGTTCCAGATCATTCACAGATCCAAAGGTAGGCTTCACGAAGTTGCTTCCAATTCTGGACATTGGCAAGCCATGACTTACACCGTCTAGATGAACCCATGTATGAAATAGAAGATAAGAAGTCCAGCAACATACTGCGGCGACCCCGTGCCCAGGGCCTCCAAGTCATCCCAGACTCATCATCTCAAGCGGCAATGGATCGGGCGGCTCAATGGCTCTCTCACTGTCTGAAGCATGACGACGCTTGTGAAGTGCCCAACGCAGACTTCATGCCTCGGATGCTCATAGACGTCACTTCTCAGCAAAGCTCTCGGGAGCCATTCTTGTTCAAGCCGACTTCAGTGGCGCCTTATGCTTGTTTGAGCTATTGCTGGGGACCTGATACGGAAGGCATCTTACAGACGACGACAGAAAACGTGGAGTCTCACCACGATGCTATTCCTCTCGCCAAGATGCCTAATGCTGTACAAGATGCTGTCGCTGTATGCCGTGGACTCAAGATCCCCTACCTGTGGGTAGACTCTCTCTGCATTATCCAAGATGATTCGGTCGCTTGGCTCGAGGATGCGTCGCAGATGGATCGCATTTATCTTCATTCCCGTCTTACGATTGCGGCAATCGAGCCATCAAGCTGCAAATCACGGTTCCTCGGCGCGCAGACGTTTGGACAACCCGGCTGGCAGCAGCAGTTCACAGCAAATGATGTCGCATCTGACCCAGATGAACTACCTCTGGAGATCTTTGTTCGACCCGTTGACGACGATTTCAACGAGGAGAAAGAAGAAGACACGAAGCGATCCCTGGATAAGCGAGGCTGGTGTCTCCAGGAAAGTCTGTTACCGAGTCGCCGCCTATGTTTCACCGGCGATGAGATGATCTGGGAGTGTCTCTGTCGGACAGTCTGCGAATGTGGTCACATCCTGTGGCAGCCCCAGCCATTCGGCTTCGGACGACTTGGAGCACACCTCAAGACCAAACGCCTCAAGGCCGAGGTGGCGGTATCACATCCGCAGCCGGCACGGCCTTGGTACGAAGAATACCACGGCTACGATTATTACCGCAGCGGTGATGGATATCCCGAGACGCCCTATAGAAGATGGAGGGATATCGTCTCTGAGTACTCACAGCGCTTTCTCTCCCGTCGAAAGGATAGACTGAGCGCGGTGTCTGGGCTGGCAAAGCTCGTTCGTGAAGGACTTCCAGGGGCTCAGAAGGATGAAGAAGACGAGCGAACTGAAGAGTATTTGGCTGGTCTGTGGAAGCGCGAGTTTCATTTCGACCTCACCTGGAAAGTTCAGCATCCAAAAGCACGACCGGGGAGCAGCGGCGGCGGCAAGGTCGACGCTACAGCAGAAGCAGAAGCGGAGGAAGTCGACAACTTACGGATTCCAAGCTGGTCCTGGGCTTCTGTTGAGGCACCGGTCAAGTTCGAGTTCGATCGGCCGCTGGAAACCTGGAAGTACGCGCCCAACCTTATAGATCTCGTCAAGCTAGAGAGTGCTTCATGTGAGAGGGAGCTCGAGCACGACGAAACAAGCGCTGTCACAAGCGGCGAAGTCGTCCTGACAGGCCTGACATCGTCGGTGCAGTTGAAAGCGGCTCGTGGATCACAAAGAGAAGGGCACGCAATTGTGCAGGCCGCAAATTCGTTCTCTGCCGAGGTAACCCTAGATCAGCCAGGGACGCTTGCCAGTCTGTCCAGCAATTGTCGAACGCCCAGTTGTGAGGAGGAAAACTGTCAACATGAGAGGGTAAAGGCTCAAGACGAAGGGCTAATTTGTCTTGTCCTGTTTTCTTGGCTTGCCTTTACTTGGAAGTATGATGCCGACGGCAAGATGCGAAAGATGGGCCCAGACACGTGGTTCTTGGTACTGAAGCCGTCCACGTTGGTTCCGGGGGCGTATGAGAGGATCGGCATCGGGTCGCATTCGAGCGGAACTGGTGAGCGATGTGAGCTCTTTGAAGACGGCAAGACTGCTACGGTCAAGATAGTATAGACTCACAATTTGTATACTGATGCAGAAGGTCCCTCGGAGGAAATTTCGATGGAGAGCGGACCTGAAAGATTGATAGCAAACCAGAATTGGGCTCTGTTATAGGTACAGCGTGGCGTCGGCGTTGATATAAATTGTCTACGGCTGAAGAGGAGAATTCCCCAGTGGTCTACCATGATCCACCACAGAACTTGCTGTTATGCATATCTCTATATACTTTACTTTTCCCTTTCATCATTTGAGTCTTTTCCTTTTAGCCCAGTCACCCTCCGTCTTCGTAGCGGAAAGCGGAGGCCGTTGCTCAATCACCAAAAACGAGGATAACACGGTTGAATCATTTCTTCACTAATGGAGTCTCTGCAACACACTTGCGTAGACTCTGGCTGCTTGTTTTGGTACGTCGAAAAGTTCAGCGGTCTGCTCTAACTGATATGACTGAAGATCTTTGGCTCCCAAGCTCAACCTGATGGAGCAGAGCAAGGTACTAACACAGAGCCACCACAATTGATCCTTTGAAGAGCTTACGGGCGAAGGCGTGCTGTATGTATGGCGATTGATGCTTACGTGCATACTCGTTCCTTCGCTCCATGATCAAACTTGTTACATTGCTCGCAAAACAGTAAGTGCTTCATATGGGCCATTTCCAGCCTGTGCCAAATCGTTTCAACTCTAGGAAGCTTGGCATGTGCAGGCAAATAGTCGAGACATACATACTCGAGATAGTAGCTCAACACAGCAGATGAATCATTATAGCTAATCAGCCAGCGAAACGCAAAGGAGCTGTGTCCTCCAAGGATCCATTCCTCTACGGGCTCCGGCACAATACAACATCTTGCCGATGCGAATTACCGCCAGAGGGGTTCGGCATAAATCACCTGTAAGACTGCCAGATATAGCTGACTACAGACCCCAACGACGGGTGGATCACGAACCTTGCAAGTGTGTGTCTGCTTGTGTCCATACCCGTGTCTACGGAAAAGGACGCGGATAAGCTGTGTGGCGGGGCGGAAGCAAAACTGGCCTGACGCTATTGCCCCTGTCCCGACGAAGGCTGGTTGTTAGCGACCCTCCATGATGTCCGCCTCGACAGGCTCACAACCATACTATCTCGCACTATATTTGAATCCTGGCCGTTGAAGCATCGAGTTTGACATCGGCTGTGGCGCGATGGCGTAAGGGACTAAAAGCGTTCGCTTGTGAAGGGAATGCGTCGGGTTTGTTTGTGAACACTGTGTGAGAAGCTTCTACTGGTGTTGTATCTAGGTGGGCAAGTGGGGAGTGCTTTACAATTCGTGTCGTTGCTAGTTGCTTCCATGAAGTTGTCGTGGTTAACAGGCATCATTGAACCTATCAGCATCTCGTGTTCAACTCGGCCCTTGACAACCTGAACCCAGACACAACCAGATTCAGCTATCGGAGTCTATGTTAACAAGTTCAGACTAACAGCCAAGGAGGCCATCATGGCGCCACTTGAGACAAGGTGAGTAATCTCTCACATGGCATCCAAAGGCGAAGTTAGCAAGGGTGTCAGCGTCCGTCTCCTGCAGGAATCGTCCGAAGCTAATCAACCTGTCAGCAGCTTCCCACCCATCCGTGCCTGCATCTTCGACATGGATGGCCTTCTTATCAACTCGGAAGACATCATCACTCAGTCCATAAACCAGCTCCTGGAAAAGTATTCCAGACCTCCCTTTGTTCGGTCCATCCGAGCTCAGCTCATGGGCATACCCGACTCCACCAACAGCGACGTCTTCCATGACTGGGCACAGCTGCCCGTCTCTCGCGAGCAATTCGCGCGCGAATCAAGGGAGCAAATGCACAAGCTTTTCCCGAACTGTGAGCCGTTGCCCGGCGCAGAGAAGCTCTTATCGAATCTCAGCCGGGCACGGAGTGCTTCTTTGGGAAAGCCGATTGAGCTGGCATTAGCGTCGAGCACTAGGACTCACAGCTACCAGCTGAAGACATCGCGGCCGGAAACGAAACGACTTCTCGACTTCTTTCAGCCACATAAACGCATACTAGGCGACGATCCACGCGTTCCCAAGGGGCGAGTGAAGCCAGCACCCGACATCTACTTGCTTGCTCTAGAGACTCTCAACTCAGCCATTGGTCCTGACGAAGCACCCATTCTGCCCAGCGAGTGTTTGGTCTTTGAGGACAGCATCATTGGGGTCGAGGCTGGAAGAAGGGCAGGTATGAGGGTTGTCTGGGTCCCCCATCCAGATCTGGCGGCTGAGTACCAAGACAGAGAGAAGCTTGTGCTTGCCGGAAGGACGGGACTGATAGAGATTGGAGACGAGTGGCAGCTTGGAGAGATCGATGACGGTTGGGCTGAGTGTATCCCGAGCTTGGAGCACTTTGACTACGGTAAATATGGCATTGAGGTGCCGCTCTAACATGCCCATGAGTTGCAGCTTTCTGGATCATCCAGACCTGTTCTTGTCATCCCAAGGTACATATCGTGCAGGACAGGACTGGGTAAGATCTCCCTTGTCTCAGCATGACGTTGGCCGCATATCACGAAACTGCCTCAACGCAGAGAGAGCTTTCGGTCACGCCATCTTGATAGGCCCTTCCACCAGACCTCCAAGCACATACGACCATATCCATTGGAGAATACGGGATCCCGTCTGCTCTCCCAGAGTCAAGCCAATGAGAGGCAGATTAGTAGTCAGGTGGGTGACCACTGGCGAACACCGGCTGTTGTATGTTTCTTTTTTTGCAGGTTCTACACCGTTAGAAACAATTGTCGTTGTCATTTACTGTTCTCTACATCCAACTTTTCTTCACCGCGAATCTCTCGCAGTGACTAGAGTCAGACGACCTTCCCTGACTGTGCACCCTAATACACTGCTTTTCGCAACTGCTCTTGCGTCACGTATACTTGCAGCAACTGACCTTGTAGGTTTTTAGAGGAAGCACATATCGATGTCTGAAGGGGCTTTACTCTGGCTCTCGTTGCATATGGGATGTGCAGTGTGTCTCAGGCCTTATGCTCTACAAGTCATGTTTCTACAATATGGGGGGTGCTTTACGGACTGTGAAATCCTGATCAGAAACCGCATCCATTTCTGGAGACCTAATACAGCTGGTAGTACTAGTCAGGTAGGTATCTTCTGAACAAACCGATTCAGAAATATTCCAAAACATAGGGTACTGGCACAGCAACCAGCACTAGGAGCCAGCCACAAACAGTGAAGCAGTCAAGGTCGGCATGCCATGAATAACATGAATGCTTGATGGCGATATTATATGGAGTTCACTTGCCGAATTCTCTGGCATTGCCTCTTGGCTCACACGTCAAACAGTTCCTAGCCTGACAAGCCTGGGTACAGTTTCACTACCTGAGGTACTATTTTCCAATTCTGCTTCATCTCAGTGCCGATTTGCCTCCTCCGCCATGGTCAACTTTGGGTGAGCCCTTCAGCATCTTTTGAATGCTGCTGTCCAAACCCCGCGCCTTTGCATGTCTCAACGGCGTGCTGCCCTGGTTGTTCTTCGCCCTGATATCGGCCCCTCGCTTGATCAGTAGTTTGATTGTCTCCAGGCGTCTGTACGACGTCGCATAGATCAACGGCGTGTTGCCCTTGTCGTCTTTGGCATTAATGTCTGCACCTTTATCAAGCAATTGTTTGGCTATTGCCGTGTGCCCAGCAATTGATGCGTATGATAAGGGTGTCTTGCCGTGCTCATTTTTCGCATCAACTTCTGCACATTTGTCAAGTAACAAGCCGACAACGCCCGCATGACCATATTTCGAGGCATATGACAGCGGCGTTCTGCCGTCACGATCGCGTGCATCGACAGGTGCATGGCTCTTCAGAAGACGTTTGACTGTCTTCTCGCCGCCCCTCTGCGATGCATATGATAATGGCGTTCTGCCTTGTTGATCTTCTGTGTCGACCATTGCGCCTTTGCCGAGCAGCACTTGGACTTCGCAGTCCATGTTCCGCTCTGCTGCGTGAGACAAGGGTGTCCTGCCATTGTTGTCTTTTACATCAGCCACTGCACCCCTTTGGAGCAACAGAGCAACTCTACTTCCAGTCCCCCCAGTCGATGCCGCGTATGACAATGGCGTTCTGCCTTGATGATCCTTTGCATCAATCGCTGCACCATTATCAAGCAGTAGTGCAATTATATCTCTGGTGAAAGGGGTGGACGCTGCGTATGACAATGCCGACCTGCCGTTGTTATCCTTTGCATCAACTTCTGCACCTTGCTTGAGTAGTACTTGAACTGTCTCCGCGTTCGAGCGGGTTGATGCGTATGATAGTGGCGTCCTGCCGTTTTTGTCTTTTGCATCAACTTTTGCCCCTTGCTCAAGGAGCATTTGAGCTATCCTCTTTTCACAAAACTGGGAGGCATATGATAGTGGCGTCCTACCGTTATTGCCTTTTGCATCAACCTCTGCACCCTCGTCAAGCAATAGCTTGGCCAGCTCAAAAGGTCCATCTCCCGCATATGATAATGCCGTCCTTCCTCGGTTGTCTTTTGCATTGACCTTCGCTCCCTTTCCAAGTAGGATTCTTGCTGCCCCCTCAGACGCATACATCAATGGCGTTTTACCACGACTGTCTTTTGCATCAACTTCCGCGCCTCGGTCAAGTAATAATGCGACGGAATCTTCATTCTTGTATCGAGAAACAGCGTGTGATAGCGGCGTCCTGCCATCGTTGTCTTTCGCGTCAATCTCTGCACCCTTATTGAGCAATAGCTCGACCAGGCCCGAATCTCCAGATTCTGCGTGGGATAGCACTGTCCTCCCTTGGTTGTCTTTCGCGTTGACGTTCGCACCGTTTTCGAGTAGTATTATTGCTGCCTCCTTCGACGCATATGTCAATGGTGTTCTACCAACAGCATCTATCGCATCAACCTCCGCGCCCTGGCCGAGTAGTAATGCGACACAAGCTTCGTTGTCCTTTCGTGATACTGCGTACGATAATGAGGTTCTGTCATTGAAATATCGAAAGTTTACTTCTGCACCTCTCCGAAGGAGGATTTCGAGTATCGATTGCATGCCTCCTTCGGCAGCCACACGGAAAAATGATCGTCCCTCCTTGGTCAGAGGATCAAACGTTGCCCCATTGTTGAGCAAGAACGCGGCCACCTGTTCACGACGCTCCGCGATTGCAAAGGTAAGAAGTTCCTGGATAAACTCAGATCCAGGTTCAGGATGTACGCCGTTTTCGAAGAAGTACTCCACCATGGACGTTTGACCTCCCTTGACAGCATAGAGCAGAGCCTCTATCGAGTGTGTGTTTAGCCCCAAGCCACGATGCTTCAATGTGAGATAGAATACAGCAGCCAACGTGGCCCCTCTTCGTGATATGTGCTCGAGCGCCAGGCTTGAGCGGAATTTGAATTCGCGTCCAATACCAATACCACTTTGCTTGGCCTCATTACGGTGAAAATACTGGGCAACGCCACGAAATGAAGGCTCCCTCTCCACGTAAGCATCGAGCATTGCTCGAACAGCTTCCCTGCTATCAGTGGCGAACGCCGCAAATATCGGTGGCCCATATTGGTCACTTTCTTCGGCGACGAACGAGCGGGCTGGATAAAGTTTGGTCAGATGTGCCGCGTCATTTTCAGCCAAGATATAAACAATGCTGACAGTCTCTCTGTGTCGTCTGGTGTCGTGTTTTGCAAAGAAGTTGTCAACTCTCACCCAGTCAGAGAGCTGGAAGGTTCTGAGAAAATCGGCTTGATCAACATTGCCCGCTTGTGCTTCATTTGCATGGTGCCAAATGTTCTTCACGGCATATTGCAGAAATGGAAAGGAACCATTCGCAGCTTTGCGTTGTGCTTTTGCTTCCGAGGATGAAGCCTTGAGTGTGAGATCCATGGCGTCGTCATAAGCCCGTTTGCCGAGGGTGATGTAGTCCAGACAACATCGTTTGAGTTTGTTGTGACTTTCCCCGACATAATTTGCCCCGAGGTCGGACCAAATCTGTTTCAGATCATCTTCTTTGAGCAGGTAGTCCTTGACTGATTCATGGATGAACTGCACCGTTGGAGTTTTGGAGTTGGTCGTTTCGGCAAGTCCTTTCGATGAATCCAGTATGAATCTCCCCATATCGGCCAGCGTAATTTCTTCGGTGTTCCATTGATACATCTCGTTGGAAAGCAGGGCAAAGTACAGCTCTTGTGGCTCCAGAGGCTGTTTCGCGAAAAGTACCCATTGAACGCAAAGAAGGAGCTTATTGGTGTTTTAACTATCGCGCGTCAAAATGTTGCGAAAGAGCTCATGGAGATCTTCTGGGATCTCTTGCAACCTTTTCCGTAAGTCCTTGACTCTCCCGCTGTCATATTCCTTGTTTAGAATACCGACGACAAGGACAACCCACATGAAGATCCCCCCTGCTTTTTCTCGGAGTTCGGTGCGAAGGTGTGTCGCAAGAGCTTCTCTTCCAATCATGAGCTCGCTGTCAATATAACTGGTGATGTCTTGGGTATGCCCTTCTTGGCTTTCGAGAACAAGACCCAAGCCTTTCGAGATTGTGATATGCGGATAATGGCGGCTTGAAAAGCAAACGCGGAAAGTCCCAGCTGTAATGGACTCGCCCACAGTCTCAAAAAACCTGATCATGTCGCGAACATGGTCTTCTTCACATTCATCCAAGGCATCGATGAAGCACAAAACGTTGAACCCTTCAAGATTCTGGATGGCTTGTTCGAGCAAATCAGTCAATATCTCCGTGTTCCAGTGGTGATCCTCGCCAGATCGCGCTATGGATCCTGGTACTTCGAGAGTATCTAGGAGAGATGGAATTCTCTCGAGGAGCTGTGAGAGAAGTGATCGATACATTCCCACCGTAGACTTTTCCAAGTCCTCTCCCCGCGCATTGAAGAAGAAGTGAATGATGATCTTGCCTCCCCTTTTCCTCTGAGCATTTCGAAGAGCGAACTTCATCAGCGTCGATTTTCCAGTTCCCGGTTTGCCTTTGATCCATAGGAATCCATGGTGCTCTTGGAACTTTGCTGGATCCAGCCAATCAAGATATTCGGGCCTTTGCAGCAGCCATTGGCATGTCTTAACATGAGCTTTCTTGATGGTCATCTGGCGAGCGTCGATTTGATCAAAGCGCAGCGACTTCAGCAATTGGCATCTTTCTTCGCTGCTGAATGTGTACGATCTGTCCTGGGTGGCCTGGAGTTGGGTGGACAAGCTCGTGTTGTGTGTGCCCTGCCCAGCGCTGGAATTGGGCGGGGAGACCCTCTTGATGAGAGCTTCTGCATATGCCGCCGCCGTCATTGCAGCATAGCCCTGCCATGCTTTGTTCTTGTGTGAGTCGGAATAGTCGCATATCCCTCGGATGACCAGGCAGGGAAATTGATTCATGAGGCCGCCCGCTTCCATCTCGAAGCACAGTATATCATACTGTGAAGACAGGTGGTCGCGGACTATCGCGTCTTTCATCAACTGGTTGGAAGACGCAACGAGTCCATAGTGGATAACGAGTCTCTGGCTTGGAGGTCGAGGTGGCCGCACAATCAACGAGTGTCCACCACAGATGACCTCACGATCGGCACTACCGTTAAGGGGTGAACGCAGGTGCTGCTGTAGAGCCTGTCGCTGCTTTCATAAGGCCGACTGTATTTTTCCTGCAATCGCGGGGAGTCTTGCAGAATTTCAGCCACAGCGTCTTCAATGCGATGGCCTCTGTGTTCGTATTGCGCTGCCAGGCCACTCATGGCGGTCCTGAGGACCATCGGTGGCTGGTCCAGATACCTCGTCGGTTGAAACGGCTGGCCTTGAACCGTCTTGCCGAAGTCATATTGCATGACACCGCTATGTCCATTGCAAGGAGCGCTGACCACAACATCTCCTAAGCGGATATCGTGCTTGTTGTTGGGCGCGCCGCCTCCAATACCGACCATCAGACGAAACCTGATGTTGGGGAAGTTGTGTGACATATCGTTGGCGACCGTTGCTGCTGAAGCTGTTCCGTACTCTCCAAACGGCAAAGAAGCAATGACAACATTGTGCTCTCCAATCCGTCCAAGGGTAAAGTCGCTTTGGCTGGCCGGAGATACTCCTTCGGGCCTTCCATGCAGTTCATCCAGAACCGCTTGAGCGGCAACGTACTCGGTGACGATGGCGCAGATCCACCCAACCGTGTATTCGTCGTTTCTTTTGCGCGGTAGATCTTCTTCAGACCAGTTCCGCCCAGTAGACCGCGTTTTCAACCTCTTTCCCGCGCCCTCTGCCGCCTCGAGGTGGTTCCCAGAAGTGAAGCCTCGCTTCATCGTGCATCCAAATCACTCTTGGAGCTGGACCCTTACCGGAGATGTTGACCTAGGTAGTAAGCGTTTGTATACTTGATCAACCATACTGTGACGCAAGAAGGTAGGTATCCGTTGGAGATACACTGCTTCAGAGGAGAAAGATGAATATGGCTGAGAAGGGTAGAGCGGGGTTAACAAGAGATGAAGTGATGCCTTGCCGCAGTGAGGCACGTTGATGGGGCATCAGGCGGAATCGACAAGGCGCATGCTGCAGCCGTCAGCCTCACAGGCTGGGATCGAGTTGCGCGCGGCATGATGCCCAGTCCCAGTCGCATCGGCGCGTAATTCAGGACCAATCATAGGGCATGATTCGTTGAGGTGAAGGCGTTGATTGCAGGATCCTCGATAGGAAGAGACGAGGGGCAACAGCAGAATACAACATGAAATATGGGTCCTCACGGTGCTGGAATTGATGCTCTTATGGCATCACGCTGGACATGTGCGCCCAAAGAAGAGACCTGACATTGAGCTGATATACAGCGTAACAGTATGCATTTACCCATCTTGTCCATCAGGCTTGAGAATACTCTGTAAGATGGAATGGGCCAATCATCAGAGCCTCTCGTTTCCCCTTGACGGTTTGTCCTCAAGCTATCGCGAATCGGCGTTAGTTTGCCGCCTCTCAGACATCAACCAATCAGCTACCAGCGATTATCTATCGACCAATTACGTCAATCCAATTTTTTTCCCAGCTCCGAGGCCGGCGTACAGGAACCGAGAAAGAAGTCATCACCACTTCGAGGCCTTGAAGTTCTTCTTTGGCATGAATACGGCCATTTGACTGGCTCCAGGAACTCATCATGGCCCGCTTTGTGCGTTGAAACCCCTTTAGCCTCGCCGGAATGCCACTGACTTGACGATTTCTCCTACAGAGAGCAGTTGCTCTGAGCACGAGGGCTCTCAGCCTCGCGTCTCTCCGGTCACAAGCAGCCGTTGCCCGCCTGCGAACTCCCGCGATAGCTGCCTCCCAGCTGCGTCTATACACGGCCTCCGCTCCCCGAAGACAACAGGTGGAAGCTTTTCAGTCGCAACTCGGCGGCTCTCCCAATGCCTCCTCCTTCTACCAGGCCACCGCACCGGCCAACCCGCAAAACCTCACCGAGAAGATCTTCCAGCGATATGCCATTGGCCTCCCCCCTGGGAAGATGGTCAAGGCCGGCGACTTCATCTCAATTGTACGCTTGGCGATATCTCTCACCCCGTGCAGTTCATGGCTAAACGACTGATAGATGCCGCACCGCTGTATGACACACGACAACAGCTATCCTGTTGCCACCAAGGCCATGAATCTCGGCCTCAAGAAGATCTACAATAGCGGCCAGATCGTCATGGGTACGGCTCTTTCTCCTCTTACTGTCACCAAGACCATTCCATTGACGTCAACAGCTCTCGACCACGATGTCTCGAACCAGTCCGAGTCCAACCTGCGCAAATACAGGCTAATCGAGGAGTTTGCCCGCAAGCACGGAACATACTTCTACCCAGCCGGCCACGGAATCGCCCACCAGATCATGATCGACGAAGGTAGAGCAACATTACCCGAGCCAAAAAGTGCCAAATGGAACACGCTAACGGCAGGGTTCAAGGCCACGCTTGGCCAGGGACGCTTTGTGTCGCCAGTGATTCGCATTCGACCATCTACGGCGGTATTGGATGCCTCGGTACACCCGTGGTAAGATCAGACGCAGCCGGCATCTGGAGCGTTGGAAGCACATGGCTTCAGCAGCCACCTGTTGCCAAGATCACCTTCACTGGTCTCCTTCCCGTTGGCGTTACCGGCAAGGACGTGATTCTGAGTCTCTGCTCCTTGTTCAACAACGACGAGGTCCTCAACCACTGCGTGGAGTTTGCCGGATCAGAACAGACCTTGGCCAGCATCCCCATCGATGACCGCCTCACCATCAGCAACATGACCACAGAATGGGGCGCCTTGAGTAATTCTACACCTTTATCCCTATGTCGATACGAAGTGGCAACAAACTGATCATTGGCCTTGCAGGTGGATTGTTCCCCGTCGATGACGCGCTCATCTCCTGGTACCGCGGCAAGGCCTCCGCCGCAGCTGTGACCGACAGCCCTGCCAAGGAGCGCATCAACCACGAGCGAATCGACGAGCTCTCAGAGAACCGACTCGCCGCTGACCCAGGCGCTACCTATGCCAAGGAATTCTATCTCAACTTGTCGACATTATCACCATTCGTCACTGGGCCCAACACTGTCAAGGTTGCCAACCCTTTGAGTAAGCTGGAGCCTCAAAACATCAAGATCGACAAGGCCTATCTGGTATCTTGCACCAATTCTCGAGCCAGCGACATCGCTGCGGCGGCTCGTGTCTTCCGGGAGGCTTCCAAGGACGGCAAGCCTGCGAAGGTTGCCGACGGTGTTCATTTCTATCTTGCTGCGGCCTCCCTCGCCGAGCAGCGCATCGCTGAGGAAGCCGGCGATTGGAAGGTCCTGATTGATGCCGGCGCAATCGAACTGCCAGCATCATGCGGTCCTTGTATCGGCCTGGTATGTTATCGAGATGAAGTAGTAGGTATATAGCGGCTAACCATTTGATAGGGGACGGGCCTGCTCGAGGATGGTGAGACTGGCATCTCAGCGTCGAACCGTAATTACCCCGGCCGAATGGGATCCCGGAGCAGCAAGGCATACCTTGCCAGTCCCGAGATTGTTGCTGCCAGTGCTATTAAGGGCGCGATAGCTGGTCCTGGCTGGTACCAAAAGCCGGAGGGCGTCGAAAAGGTCATTATCGGTGAGGGAAGCGGTGACTACGCGGCTGATAAGGCTCGCTCAATCGAGTCTGCTTTCGACAAGATCATCAGTGAGGTGGATAGCATGATTGCGTCTGCCGAGGGTGGTCAAGCGGAGTCGACTACAGCTGCTGCCGAAGACGAGGCATTGGCTGACATTCTCCCCGGCTTTCCCGAGAAGATTGAGGGAGAAATCGTTTTCTTGTGAGTATTACTCAGTTACAGAGTGCTGTCGGTAAGATCTATTAACATCGGCTAGGGATAACGACAACATCAACACCGACGGAATCTACCCTGGTAAGCGATGCATTGATAAAGCTCTCTCTCTTCGGTAATGCCACGACAGCCACTAATACCACAACCAGGCAAGTACACTTATCAGGACAACCTCCCCAAGGAAAAGATGGCCGAGGTGTGCATGGAGAACTATGACCCTGATTTCGGCAAACTCACCAAGCCGGGTGATATTTTGGTGACGGGTTTCAACTTTGGTTGCGGTAGGTTCTTTGCTCATTATGTGGGTTACGTTCAAGGGTAAGATGACTAATTCCTCCTTCACACCTACAGGAAGTTCTCGTGAGCAAGCCGCCACCTCTATTCTAGCAAGAGACATCCCCCTCGTCATCGCGGGAAGTCTTGGCAACATCTTCAGCCGCAACAGCATCAACAACGCACTGGTCTCCCTCGAAATCCCTCGCTTGGTGGAGCGCCTCCGCGAGGCGTTCAAGGAAGACGGAGACAAGAAGCCTCTGACTCGCCGCACCGGCTGGAAGATCCTGTGGGATGTCAGGCGCTCCAAGGTGGTGATTACGGAGAAGGACGGCAGCGTCTGGGAGCAAAAGGTCAGCGAACTGCCTCCTAGCGTGCAGGAGATTATCGCCGTCAAGGGTCTCGAGAACTGGGTCAAGTCCAAGCTTCAGGCTTTGGAATCCGAATCATGATGTGGGATGAAAATGTTCATAATCTGCTAGATAAAACGGTAAAATAAAGAAAAGGCATAGAAATCAGATACGGTGGCCGTTCTGGACCCCTGGCAGGTGTGCTGTGGTTACGGACACATGCTCTTGTTCACGTCAGGGCCAATAGGTAGCCCGCTTATAGAAGAAGGCTATCCAAGTATCTAAAGTCATCAACTGTAGGATCTCGAACACCGAGCATCCCCGAGCAGCCCGCATTATATGCAGTCCCATATCGTAAGAGAATACCAGCCTTGCCCGCGAGTTTAGCGAGCTGTCTCTGCGTCTCAGACAAGCCGGTCAGTTCGATGAAGCGCTTCCAGAAGGCGTTCCTCAGGCCATCCGCATCGTCAAACCACTTCCATCCATCAGGGCCCATGCTGCCAAGACAGTTTTCCAGCGCGTAGAGAGCGAAGCCAAAGGGCTGTATGCTTGCCTCTGCCCAGTCGACAATGCCAGTGATCTCTCCGGTATGGGTATTGACCAGAAAGTTCGTTTCGTTTAGGTCGCCATGGGTAAGGACCATTAGGTAGGACCCGATGAATAATGACGGTATGGCTTGTTGCACTTCAGTGATGGCTGGCAAGAAGCGATCAGGAAGGGTTGCGGCGAGGTGCTTGAACCTCGCCTCGCAATCAGATTTGATGGTGCTAATGTCGGATGCTTCGTGGCCTCCTGTCGAGAACCATTGCCAAGAGTCTGCGAAGAAACTGCGATATATATCAGCTAACAGTCACTATAGTTCTCAATGAAGATAACTCACGATGCCAGACTATCAACAGTGTTGCGTCTCTCGGAACACGAAAGCCTAGAGCGAGTAGTTATGTAATTCCCTCCGGGAAGCCTGTTCATCTCATAGATGGAGAGCGGTGAGCCTTTCGAGTCGCCAATGCATCCAATATGTAGACAGCTCGGCACCAAGTCTCCGTGGACAGCTTTGGCAAGCTTTAGCATACTCTCATTTAGAGGAGAGCCGCTTTTCCGAAACTGTATGATCTTGTCGCTTTCTGACCCCGCAATCACTGTGTAGCTGCTCGACCCCTGAACAGCAACAGGCGAAGCAGCAGCTCTATATCTTCGTCTTGCGAATGCGTCACACTCCGCTCGCGATGCAGACGTTCCCTCTTCTGAAAAGAAGTTCTCGATTGCGCTGTCGAGTGTGTAGATTATTATAGGCATGATCAGATGATGCAGTCGAGGATAGATCGCTTGGAACAGCGTTGGGGTAGAGATCAGGGTCAGTGCGTCATGGCGTGGCATGTGGGCATGCAAGCGGTGAGAAATGGGATTCATATACTGGTTAGAAGTTAGGTTTAACTGCCCTCCATTCCTGTGCTACATATTATTGATGCTATGACCAACTGCATTGCAATGACTTCGTGAATTCTAAAATGGCTGATATCACCACTTCCCTGGTGTACGCGAATAGTCTATCAGCAATCATGGAACATCTGTATCGCTTGATCAGATACAGACAGACGGGTTATAGTCTTCCGAACTATGTCGTTTGTGGTATCACAGGTCAAATTCAGTAGATATAGTCACAACACAAAGAGTTCACCACTTCCCCATATATGTCTGTGCTTCTTGACGACCAAGATACCCCTCAGGTAATCTTTGTAAACTGTATGTATTTCCATGGATCTATATGTACCTATTTGCTCCACAGTCTTGGGTCGGATTCCTTCCTTATTGGAGACCGTTTTGTGAGGAAACTTCGGCGTAAGGTCAAGAATAACAAAACTTCCGACAATTTGCTTTAATTAGGTAGAGGAATTGAGAAAGATCTGTACCTTATGTAAAGTAGCCGATGGGCGAAGAATAAGGTAGTATATCTGAAGCTTACAATTCCGTGGCCACAACTACAACCTCCTGAGCCTGAGGGGGGTGCTCGTGATAACTGCTTCGAAAGAGACACAAAGACAATTAATGAAACATAAGCTTAAAGTATCATTCCCTAGATACTCGCTGCTCATATAGAGTGAAGTCAGCATTGGGATGTATGTATTCTCCAATATCACTGTTGAGTATGAAGCATGTGTAAGGTCTATAAGGATCTTCATCACTGGCCCTTTCAACAAGCCGCATGAGCTTAACCCGGGAGCAAACCGCTCTAGCATTATCTCCCGCCTGGGCATATTCTTATTTAGAGAGCCAGGACCTCTTGTTTATAAGATAATATTAACTAAAGCCAGGATTACAGTGTGTTAATTCCTGCCGTTTAAGCTTTATGCAAAAAGCGGGGTAGCTTAGTTTAAAATGTTTATATGCTATATTATTTACAGTGCTGCTAAAAAATCCCTTATATAAATATAAGATAAGGGTAACCCTATATAAAGTAGCACTTATATCCTAGGCCTAAAATACTACCTTTAAGTGTTTATGCTTACTTTATATTTATAAGTGACTTTATTACTTAGAGAGAGGATTGCATAAGTATACAAGTGCCTAACTAACTCTGCGCTATATATAATATTCTTACATTCTAGTTATGCCTTTATAATTTAGCATTTTATAGCTTATTTACCCTTTACTATAGCCTATGCATCTTTAAGCGCTTTCTCTGCTAGGTATTTTAAAGGAATAGAGAAGGTATAGTAATCTGCCTTATATCTATTTTTATTCCCTAATACTAAGGTATATACTTATAAGTATGTTATTAGCACCTGCTACTTTATGCTAAAATTACTAAGGTACTTATAAATTCTCTATTTTTTATAATAGTCCTGCATTTATTCTCTTTTACTTTTACTAACTATAAGGCCTGTAATAATATAATAATAAACCACAATAATAAACTATAATAATAACTATAATAATAATTATAATAACCTTTATAATAAGAACACTATATATAATGCTACTATTTAAAGCCCTATTACCTTTATAATATAAGGAATATCTCTCTAAATAGTAAAGATATATTACACTTAAGATACAGAGCCCTAATCTACTTTTTAAAAAGTACTGGCAGTAATTTAATACTATTAGGGTCCCTATCCTTAGGCAGTATTATTATCTTAATTATGCAATTAAGATAGTAAAGCTTTTTAAAAATAAAACAGACTTTAAGTGTATTTTTAAAGTAAGGAAGAAACAGCTAGAGAAGGAAATACTTAAGCTTATAAATAAGGCTGCTACCTATACTATTTATAATAATATCTTCTTATATTAAGATGCTAGTAATAAAGTGTTTACAGTAAGTATAACTAGTGCCTTTATAGATTTTACAGCGCTTTTATAAGGCTTAGCTTTTAGCTAGGAAGTAAATAAAGCAGATAAAGGCTTATTAGACTACTTTTATTACTAGTTAAGTTCTTATAATAGCTACTATCCTTAACTAGAATATGTAAAATAGATTATAAAAGGATTATAAAGAGAACAGTTAATACTTATGCTATATACTAGGTAAGCTTAAGACTAACTAAAGTTTAATAGTAATTTTACAACCAGTGCTTAATAAGCCGCGCTAATTTCTAATACTACTGCTAATAAAGTTATAATAAAGGAGAGATCTATCTAAAATAATAATATACTTAAGGGTCCCTTAATACTATATTAAATAATTACTAATTTATTTAAGAAAAGACCTAGATGTATTAATAAAGATAATAATAACTTTTATAATAGTCGCGTCTATTAGTATTAAAAACTTAAGGGTCCTTTTATAATTAGAATAATATCTGTCTTAGATTACTGCATATTTAGGAAGAGACTAAGATATAATAATAATAATAATAATAACTCTTATAATAGTTACATCTATTAGCGTTAAAAACTTAACAGTCCTTTTATAGTTAGAATAATATCTATCTTAAATTATAATATATTTAGAAGGAGACTTAGATATAATAATAATAATGCTTATTATAAATAGGAAAACTATAAGCTAGAGATATTTATTACTAATATATTATTACCTGTTAAAAGGAAGTTTATTAGTAAGAATAATATAAGGCGTAGGCTTAGCAGTTAAAATAGCTAGAGGGTATTTTAAAAACTTAAGAGATTACATTCTCTAAGGCTTATACATACTAGGTCTACTAAATAAGAAGGATATCTTATATTATAAGAATTAGATTATTTTAGTAAGGCATGCTAACTGTAGTAGCATAGTCTAGGGAAACACTCTGTAAATATAGTTATTATCCTAGCAGGGCTGGGTGCAGTAGCATAGTCTAGGGAAACACTCTATAAATATAGTTATTATCCTAGCAGGGCTAGGTGCAGCAGCATAGTCTAGTAATACTATTAATTCTTATTTTCTATTTCCCTATTTCTGCACTAGTTTAATCCTTCTTTAGTTTTATATACTTATCTTCTTAGGCATAATAGCAGTCTTTTAAAGGTTATATATAGTTATTATAAAAGTGCAGTTATACTTATTAATTTAACCCCTATAACTAGTAATAAATAGTAAAGAAAAACATTTTACTTAAGGGATATCTTGCAGTAAATAATTTTAAAAACTATAAGGCTTTAAGTTACTATATATAAATTAGCTGCATTTACTTACTTACTAGGGTCTAGGTTAAGCATTTTATAAATTAGTAGAAAAAGCTTAGCATAATGCAGTTATATAAGTAGTATAGGTATAAGCTGACTTCTTATACTATTAATATATTAAAGCTAGCGTTTTATTTTTTAGCTGTCCTTACTCCTTAGGTTTTATACTTTAGAAAGGGATTAATTAGGATCTTTTTATAATTTAAGTTTCCTTATTATATAGAGCATTATAATACTAAGAGCCTATATATCCCTAGTAAAATTAAACTTACTGCTTAGGAATTCTAGGGGTAAAAAATAAGGCATTCTACTACTATTAGTATTATACTAGCTTAACAGCTTAAAGTTAAGAAGTATAGCACTGCATTTATAAGACCAGGTAATATTTCCTAGCTTAATATTATAATAAATAACCCCTTAAGCTTATAAGTACTTTAAAGCAGATAATATATACTGTATAATAATTAAGCTATTATAGTATAAAAGAGGCATACTCTGCTTTATAAGTAATAAAGGGAGAACCTCTTTATATATTATAAATATTTAGGCATTAACTGCTATTACTTTTATAATATTTTCCTAACTATTTAATTAGACTAAGATATTAAAAGAGCTAAGTAAAAGACTTATATATTTAAACTGCATAAGTAATATTGCCTTTACTATTTAGCTATCTGCAGCCTTAGGTATACTAGTGTTATTTTATCTAATAAATGTTTTTATAGCTACTTTTTTAAAAAATCCTAAAAGGGAATATATATAAACCTTTATTCTCTCCCTGTAATATATATACTTAATTATTTATAGGTAATATAAAAGTCCTGCTATAACCTTAGTGTAAATATTAACTACATCTCCTATATTTAGATTTATAATAATAGTGGCGGTTTATTAATTAGCAGTGTCTTAGGGCTTTATTATATACCTGTTAGCTCCTTTTTAGCGCCTTACTCTTTAGTTACCTTCTAGTTTGCCTATAGGCTGCTATTTCTTTAGACCCTTAAAAGGCCACCTATGCTAGATATTAAATATAAACTGTCTTTTATATATAGCAATAACTATAATTTTATAGAAACCCTAGTTAGTTAAAACAGTTTACTTACTAGAGGGTATAAAAATAGTTAAGAGTGCTAGAGGCAGTGTTTATTCTTTCTATTAAAGGCAGTAAAGTAAATCTTTAAGAATGCCTAGCCCTTTTTTTAAAAAAAACATCTATTACTTATTAGGTAAAAGATAACTTGCAGTTTAAATACACTAATGCTTAAAGTCTAATTTTAAGGCAGAAGAGGAAGCCTAATACTAGCATTTACTTTACTTTAAATAATAGCATATATATTATTTAGGTAAGGGGCTGTAAAGCACTAATTACTTTAAAAAAGAATATTAGAATACTTCTTTAAGAGCAGGCGATTTCTAAGGGGGTAGGTAATAACTAGTTAAGCATTAGCCTAAAAGTAAAGGCTGCCTAATTTAAGTATATTATTAGTAGATAATAAAGGAAGCGCAGGTTAAGGCTATAAGGACTAGGGAAGAAGGGTCTTTAATAGTTTAAAGTTAGTAGATTAAGGCTTTAAGAACTAGAGTAATTAAGTGTTAGCAGTCTAGGATAAAGTAATAGTAAGAATATCTAAGTATTAATAAGTCTTAAGTGATTTAATAACAGTAGGTTAAGGCAACTAAGGTTTTAGTAACTAATGCTTAGTATTTAGTATATTAAATAACGCTTAGTCTAAGTGTTAATAAGTCTTAAGTAATTTAATAACAGTAAGTTAAGGTAAAGAAGGTTTTAGTAACTAATGCTTAGTATCCAGTATATTAAATAACGCCTAGTCTGCTAGGACATCTTCTATATATAATTTAATTAATTAGGGTGCCTTAGCAGTACTAGCAGTATAGTTATTTATTCTTTTAAGGACTAGAGTCTTATCTAGTGCCTTTTATAAGTAAGAGACTATATGCTAAGCCTCCTTAGCTGCCTTTCTATAAATATAGGCTTTATTTAAAGTCTTTTGCATTTTTAATGCTAAGTTTAGAGCCTGCTGCAGCTGCTGTTTATGTTTATCCTTAGCTATAGGATAGGGGGATCCGGGCTGAGTTAGGTAAGCAGTATAAGATCTTTTATATACTAAGTTTATTATACTTTCTAAGCAGTAGTGTATAAAAAGAATTATAATAGCCTGTCTTTTCTTTTAATAGGTTATAGTATTTAATAAATAAAAGAAAAAACTAAATCCTGCTGTAATTTATAAATAAAAACAGAGGCCTAAATTAAGGGAAAGAGCTAGGAATCTTAGGTGCTAGGGTGCTTTATATTACACACTATATAATTTACTATCTTATAAGGGGCAAGGCATATACTTAAGAATATAATAGCTTATTATTAGCTTAGATATTATCCTATCTTATTTAATTACCTTTTTTTTAGTATCTCTAGAAGGGAAGTTAGTATTAAAAGCAGCTTAATATCACTACCCTAATTATTTAATCTAATAAGATAAAGTACAGTATGCAAACCTCTCTACTATATACCTTAAGCTAGTTAAAGTGGCATTAAGATTGCAGACAGCCAGGGCTAAAAGTGTATTAGCTTATATATAGTAGTAGTTATAGTTATACTTATAGCTAGAACTATTATAGCATCTTAAGAAGTTTTAACTATATACACTTAGTAAAGGCTAATAAATCTAGGATTTCCTATATATCTAATTACGTATTATTTATAAAAGGGGAGTTAAAGACAGGACTTAAATTATATAGTAAAGTACTTTTAAATCTTTTATAAAGCTAAATTTTAAAAAAAGAGCTTATAATAAATTATAAACCCTTTAAGAAAATCTATATATATAATAATCTTAAAATTATTACTATCTAGTATAATATAAATACCTTTTATATATCTATTAATAAGCTTCTTATTTATTTCTTCCTCTTGCTCTTACAGCTCTTATCCCTCCTCTTCTTTTTTATTATCTTTCCTATTATTCTTATTATTTTATTTCTCTTCCTTCTCTTCCTTTATCTAACTTCTTTCTTTTCCCTCTTTATATATCTAGCTTGATTTTATAGCAGTAAAGACTTAATTATTAAATATCTATTCTAACGCCTCTACTAGTTCCTTTAGCGCATTAAAAAAAGTTTTTCTAATAATACTGCCTACTTATACCTAAAGTATATAATTAGATTAAATCTAAAGCAGTAGGTATATCCTTAATATATTATTTAGGTCTCTGCTCTTCTATTTATAGCTCTACTAAATCCCTTTAAAAAGAAATTCCTTAAGAACTAGCTGTAGTTTAAATTCTATAGAACCTTTAGTAATAAAATAGTCTTATATAGCTAATAGTAATCTAGATAGAAGACTAGTATGCAGAAGGTAGAAATATTCTCTAATCTCTAGTTTTATTAATATAAGATTGCATTTAAACCTAGAAAGTACTTACTAATAATATAAAGATATTTAAGCTAAGAATTGCTTTTACTAAGAGCTTTATAGCAGTATTGCTAGGCTGTTAATAAAGTAAGCCCTATAAAATCTGCCTATAGACTGGTTAGGAAACCTAGCTTCTTAATCTTACTTACTTTTCTTACACTTAATATCCTTATAAGAGCAGTAAATGCTATAATATTTAAGATATCTAGACTTAAACAGCTAGGTCTCTTAATATTATTAATTCTATTACTCTTACTATATTACAGCTCTGCGCATTACTTATATACTTAGGCTAGAGTTTTTTTTTTAAGTTATAGGCTGCATAAGTTATAGTAAATCTAGACTTCTAGCTCTTCCTTAGGCATTAATAGCATCTTAAGGCCCTTTACCTAAGGCATAGTAAGCTTAATAATATATTATTAATAGGAAGTAATAGCTTTATAACAGGATGCTAAAATTCACTTATATATAATTCCGCACTATAATAAGACTGCTAGATAAACTAAGTTCTAAATTTTTTTTTATAAATATATAATATGCAATATTTAATGCTAAGGTCTTAAAGAATATAAAGCAGATACTTAGTCTAGTTGTAATATTATATTATTAAGGAGCTAATAAGATTACTATAAAATAAAATACTTAAAATTATAAAGAAAGTGTAAAAAAGGT